>JAKMWV010000105.1:0-147834 GCA_025330015.1 Colletotrichum sp. SAR 10_77 | reverse complement strand
GGGGGGATGTTCGCGCGACCATGCCCGAGGGAAAAAGCAAAGAAACTGGCTGTTTCCCGCCGAGTTCCGCATCAGACACATATACACGTGTAAGCATGTTCCGTTTTCTCGTGTTCGGCCGGATCCTGGGACGCAAGGAGATGGAGGATGCGTGTCAGGGGCCTTGCGCGGGAAAACTTTCGCGGGTTGAGGGATGGATATTACATGCAGGATAGCTCCTACGTACGTGGTAAACGTGGGTCAAGTTCGGCGAGAATGCCGTTTGAACAAAAGGTGATGTTTTCATTCTTTCAGAACGGGTGTGTGGGTGGGCAGGTCCTGCCGATGAACTGCTGCATATTCTGCCCACTTGGGAGGGGTGGGAGTTGAGCAGTAAGCGAGGTATCTTCTACAGCGACATGTACTCCTCAAGTACCTTTTCACAGACCATCCACTTCATATAACATTCATCCGTTTGTAAGACCGCGCGGGATGCGAAGTCCGACCGGTCAAGCTCCTCCCGGACAGTCGGCCGCTCCATGCGAACTTGTGGACCGGGTTTTGTCTCCACAATGCGGCCGAGGCGGAACCCGCTGCATCCGCGACGGAGCAGATGCTTTTGTCTTACCCATACTCTTATCATCATGACTGAAGGCCATAGACCGCAATTATCAATGCAAAGCTTTTGAGTTTGCTCAACCGTTCAAGCTTCCATAGATGTCGAGCAGCTGCTCAAAGACGTAGCTGGGCAGCTTGACGCCATTCTCGGTAACCAAGTTCGAAATAAAGTCAGGGGGCTGCAATTCATTAGCAAATGTCCATCGTCGAAAGCATGAGGAGACCCACAGTGTAATCGACAGCGTCTTCCGGCTGCACACTCGACCCGTCAGTCCTGAAGTCCAGCACCTGCTGCTGGAATCCCAGATCCCTCTGGTCGAGCGGGAACTTGCGCACGAACTTGTGCGACTCGGCGGCGACGTAGAAGGGAAGCCCGGCCTCCTTGGCCAGCTTCGCGATCTGGTAAGTGCCCATCCTAGAGATGATGCCTCCGTTCTGCGTGACGGCCTCGGCGCCCACGAATACCATGTGCACCTGCCTCAGCAGCCCCAGCACGTGCGCCACAGCCGGCTCGGCAATCTCAGCCACGGGGATGCCCTTCTCTCGCAGCTCCTTCACGACGCGGTCCGACTCAGCGACGCGGTGCTCGTCGCGGACGTACACAACCTTGAACCGCACACCACCGCCGTTCGCGCCGCCTCCGAACTGGTCCGCGGCCTTGAACAGCACATTGGACACAGCGCGAGATGCGCCGTGGGTGAGGACGACTTTACCGTCGCGCACGAAGCGCCAGCCGGCGTCGGCGATTCTGTCGCGGGCGGCGATGGCACGGGAGGCGAACAGGCGGCCGTTGCGGAGGAGATGGGTGCGGACGGCCTCGAAGGACTGGTGGGGGGAGGTGTCTGCGGCGCCGGACTCCTGCTGCTTAAGCGAGGAGACGAGGTACTGTAGGAAGAGGTCTGTGCCGGCCTGGAGGGGGACGGGGTTGTTGACGGATGCGCGGAGGATGTCGGAGTGGCGCTTGACGAGGTCGAGGGTTTCGTAGACTGTGGTCGTGCCGGAGGCGTTGAGGAGGGTGATGAGGGCTTCAATTGCGGCAACGGGTTTTGTGAGGTCTGGGTCTTGGAGGAGATCGTGGTATGTCTTGACGATGTCGAAGGTGTCTTGCTTGGGACGGACGGGGAGGTCTTCGGTTGGCTTGGAGCCAGATGCTGGAGGAGACACAAGTTAGCTTGGAGGTGGGCAGCAGGAGTCGACGACAAGGGACGTACGCGCGAGATCGCCGGTGGCCATAGTGACGGCTCGGAAGAAGGATGCGCTGTGGAACCTGGATAGGGCGCTTCGTAGCATACACCGATGTCGCGTTGTCTGTGAGGGCGCCGCAAGAGTTGAAGACGGAGTCGGCGGTCGTTGTAGAGGTGCGGTGGAGGCTGTCAGGGAGCGCAGTCGACGTCGTGATGTCGCGATGTTGAAGCTTTGGGAAATTTTGGGACGAGTGACTCAACCCGCATGGAGCTTGCCGTGTCCGTGGTGGGATTGATGGCTGTGATTTGGCGGGGTAATTTTGCGAAAAGAAGGCGGGGCTGCTCCCCCCTGCTCCCTGCGATATGTGGCTACCTGACATCATCAGCATCCTCCCACCAAGCAGCAAGGTATCTTTTTATCGCCGAGACCGTTGGGCTGGCCACCTTGGGGGTGAGGTGCCTGCCTCCTTGTCTCCTTCCAGGGTCCTCCCAACCACCAAATAGCGGTCTCATCGCCCTGTGTGCCTGTATCATCACCCAAGCATCCCACTACCGACAGCGGGGTCCCCTCCACTCCCGAAACGCTGACACCACCAAAAACCCAGCTAACCAAGCTCCCGTCCTTGTAAGCCTTCATCTCCCCCCCCTGAGCACCATCCAATTCGCACCCAGTTCCCTCTTTCCCCCCTTCTCAAATAAGTGATGAAGCTCGAGCTCTTTCCTGCTGCTTCCCACCGACACACCCGTCGTCGAACCTGCCCTCCCCAGCAACCACCTCCTCCTCCCTGAACGAACGATCTAGACGAGAAGCTCACCTCAACTCACCACTCAAGCTAGAAGAGAGCAAGCAATGGAGACCACCGATCCCGCAACCGGCGCGCCCCTCCCCGCCGACGCGATCCAGCGCATCCTCTTCCTCGCCTCCGGCGCCCACGTCTACAACATCCCGCCCCTGGCCTCCAACAAGGGCTACACGGCCGCCGGCTGGACCGAACGCCAGATCTTCACCGCCCGCCTGCGCGTCCTCGAGACCGCCTGGGAGACCACCGCCGCCGCCCAGCCCGTCCCCGTCGGCGCCACGGGCAGCGCCGTCATCCCCGTCGCCCCGGGCGCCCCCGCCGGCATCACCACCAAGGAGAACCACATCAAGGTCGACATCGTCCTCGAGGACCCCTCCAACGGCCAGCTCTTCGCCGCCGCCCCCTACACCTCCATCACCGTCGTCGAGCCCGTCCTCGACTCCTCCCGCTTCTTCGCCGTCCGCGTCCAGGACGGCCAGGGCCGCAAGGCCGTCCTCGGCATCGGCTTCGAGGAGCGCAGCGAGGCCTTCGACTTTGGCGTCGCCCTGCAGGAGGCCCAGAAGAGCCTGGGCCTGCTGGACGCGAGCCATGCCAAGCAGGCCGCCGAGAACAGCAAGCGCGCCGAGGAAGAGAAGACCAAGGACTACAGTCTGAAGGAGGGCGAGACCATCACCATCAACTTTGGTGGTTCCAAGCTCGGGAGGCGGTCGAGGGGGCCCTCGGCCGCGTCGTTGACGGGACCGCCTGACGGCGCGAGCTTGCAGGCTTTCTCGTTACCGCCGCCGCCTGCTGCGCCCAAGAGCAGCGGGAACGGAAGCTTCCTGCCGCCGCCGCCGAGTTCACAAAGCGTGCGGGACCAGAAGCGGGAGAAGAGGAAATCTGCGCAGGATCTGGGATTCGACGATGGACAGTTTGGAGAGTTCGCCTGAGGGGCGGTAGCTGCGATACACTAAAAGGGGGCGCATAGGAGGAAGGACTGATTTGAGCAAGAGATTCCCTGCGTCGTTTGCCTAGCTATTATACATGCGTCCATTGGCATGTTTTGAAAAAAAAAGCACCATATCAACAATTTCAACCAAGATTTTCTCCGCGCTGTGAGGATCATGACCTCGAGCCAGTCGTCAATTTTCTTTTTGTCCAGGCCAAAGACACCTCAGTGGCGGCAGACTCATCCTCCGTCCTCTCTTGTTCGCGATATCCGCTCCCGGGAGCTCGCTCGACGCCTCGTCAGCCGTTCGGGCATGGCTTTGGGGGGTGGCATAGCAGAATTGCAGGCCGTGATTTCCCAGTGCGTCGATCGGTGTCTCGTTCATCTCATTGTTGGCCCACATTTCAGGGGGTGACGCCTCCGGATCGTGACACGGCATCATTTGCATCGGGCTGTAAATGGGATAGTACCCCACCGGGAAGAAGACGGGCGAAGCGGCATCGAGCGGCGTGGAGACGACCGAGGCTAGGTCCGTTGGCGATGCCATGTAACCGGTCACGGGTGATTCCATGGCCCAGTAGCAACATCTTTGCTCGTAGATTTCGTGTTGAACCTGCATCCATCGTTCTCGGATGTTGAGCTCCGCATTGATATCACAGAGTCGGATGGAAATCGCTTTCTCCTGTGCGGCGGCTTCCGTGATCTTGCTCTTGATCAAGGCGGCTTTCTTTCGAGACCTTCGCCGCTCGTCGGATGGCAAGAAGCTGTCCATCTGCTCATGCAAGATGATGAGCCTTCTCATGAGCTCGAATGAGCGCTCGCCCTGGCCCCTGAGAGAAGCGTTGAGGTATGCCCTCTCGTTGTACAGTTGCTCGAAAGAGCCAGGAGACGTGAAGACCGACCAGGCCGGCTTGACTCTCGTGTTGAGTGATATGTTGTTGACTGGCATCGTTCGACCTCGCCTGACGTTGCTCCTACAAGAAGCTGTTTGGGAACTTGGATATGCTGTGACAGAACCCTTGTGGCGGGGTAGACAGCTATTGTGGCTTGGTGAATCTTCGGAAGATGTGGTCGACGCATCTTGATTCTGCACAGATCTAGGAGTGAAGACCGCTGCTTGGACGTGTTGTTCCATGACTGAGGCTGTAAATTGGTGATAGAGAAACGAGCAGAGGTTCCGGAAGTCTGTTCGGCATTGTCACTTCAGATATAGATGGGTGTTCCGCTGCAGAAATTCCCACTGTATCCAAAATTGATCAGATCGAAACAAAGGTGGATTTGCCTATCCGCAAACTTAGTTGACGGTTTAGGATCATTCCTCTGATAAGGGACGGCAAGGCTCTCGTCCGATGTTCCTCAATAAAGCAAAGAGCCAAAGGGGTCCAGATTTAGCTGTGTACGCAAAGGATGAGGAGGCGTTTTTGACGAAAGAACAAACTGGCTTGGCAGCCTGCGGTTTAATTTGACGAGAGCTTCGAACAATGGAAACCCCGCATTGAACATGATCAGACGCGTGGTGCTCGGCACTCGGCAACGTTTGTTGGTTCCAACAATATGGTACAGGGTGGGAAACCTCGGACTTTGCTTGACACTCTTGGCCCCTACCATCTGCAAAAGTCAGCGTCCGCTTGTTGCTAAAGAGGCCCGTGGTTCTCGTAATAGTCCTTATGGTGGTATCAACGAGAACTTGGGTGTAACTGATCACGACTTCAAGGGAACCAACACACCTGAGGGTTGCCACACGACGTCGGCATGGCTGCGGCACAGAAGCAACGAGCCTGGCATGATGGCACCAATGTCAGTTCGCCGCCGACTTCGAGGAGCCAAATGCCACCATGTTTCCTTCATGAGGTGCCAAGAAGCATGCTAGCGTTTGTCTTGTGATGCAAGGGGGTTCAGATGTTGAAACCATCATGGCGAGGCGGGTCACAGAATCGCCACAGACCAGCTGCTTCCGCCGCCTTCCGGACCGAGGAGATCTCGTTATCCGAAACGGCTCGATTGATTTCACTGTATCGAACCTCCTCTTCACCAGACTCGGTGCTGGCGGCCCCGGCTTTGGGACGTCTCCTGGCCTTGCCAACGTGGGCATCTGGGTGATACTGCTCCATGATGTTGACAAAGCAATCCCTGGAAACCTCCTTGGCCAGGAATTCCATGATTTTGTGTCCCTCTGCTTCCTTCCCTGGCATGACCAGATGGCGTACAAGGAGGCCCTTCTTGGCGATGCCGTCGCCAGTAAAGCAAAGGTCGCCAACCTGCGCGTGCATCGCCTTGATGCTCTCGCGCGCCGTAGCCGCATAGTCGTCTGCTTTCAGGAGACGCTTGGATGTGCTGGTTTCCCAGACCTTGAAGTCAGGGAGATAGATGTCGACCAAGCCATCGAGCAGCTCCAACGACTCGGGCGAATCGAAACTTGAGGTATTGTAGATGATGGGCACCTTCAAGCCTAGGTGCCTGGCATGCAGGATGCTCAAAACAACCTGGGGAACCACGTGCTCCGGAGTGATGAGGTTGATGTTGTGGACGCGGCCGACCTGCTGCAGCTTGATGTACCACTCGCCCAGCTCCTCGGGTGTCAGGTCCTGGCCATTGCGCTGATGGGCAATGTCATGGTTCTGGCAAAAGACGCAGCGGAGATTGCAGCCGGAAAAGAATACCGCGCCACTTCCATTGTGCCCCTGGACGCATGGTTCTGTGACAGCTGGTCAGTGTGCGGCATCCTTGCTTTGGGACAGCTGCTTCCAGACCTTCACCGAAATGAGGCGCAATCACATTGACCTTTGTGTTATCGCCAATCAGACACATTCCCGTCGTCTCGAAACGGTTGACGCCGCATAGGCGCGGACAGAGATTGCATTTTGAGAGGTGATGGTACGCCTTGGAGCGCTTTTTGGATTCATCGATGGAGGACAACATCATGTACCGTGGTATGTAGTCATCGAGGAGGAAGGGTGGTGCGAGATGGAGGGATCGTCTGGGAGGCCATATGGCTCTCCTGGGAATCCCATTCTTTCTGTTAAGCGCTCTCGCCAACGCTTGCATCTTGCAAACTCGTTCGTGTGAACTGGATGAAGAGCATGTAAGGAGTCTTGCGTCAGAGTCGAAGCTCGAGGTGGGAGTGGTGGTCGATTACATCAGGGAGCTTCCTATTGGCCCAATACTAATTTGAGTGGGGCGATAGCACCTTCACCTCGGTCAACGACGGCAGCATTCGCCTTCCTTCATCTCTCTGGACTTGAGACTCAAAGTCCGAGGAAAGCTCCATCCGAAGGCCAATTTTCACAATTCTGCATTGGACTCTTGTTTTTCCGTCATAGCTTTTGAGTGACCATCGAATACGAGAAAATGGTGGAACAAGACAGTGATTGGTCCCGACCAACGGCCGCAAATGTATTGATCGACCGACCTGGCATCCGTCGCACATCAGCGGCCCTTGCTTGTTGAGGCGGTTCCCCGAGCAAAGCGAACATATTTTGTTGATGGTTTTGGCGGAGTCTCAAAGTCCGAGCAAGTTAGTGCCATCGGGACCATCCCTTCACACGGTCTCCCGACGGGCACTGTCACACCAAACATGATATTTAATTTGATCTCCTGTTTACCTGGCTTGTTTGCTCAATCTATGAACCCGTGCTCCCAGTCTCATACATAATGTCCAGAGAGATTAAACGGCACGACGAACGACCCATGAGTTTCCTCCGTGAGTTTCCTAGATTAGCAGGCAGGCAGACGAAGGCATGACATGAGATTCCCAGCGAGGGTGCAGCGGTCCAGAACCACGCTGGAAAGATGGCTAGTCTTCATGACTCTCTACTGTCTGAAGCTGTATTCGGGAGCTTCTTGATGGTTCTTTTGCGGCATCTTCTCGAAAACGGCCTAAAAGACTCGACTTAGCACGGCCTGGTTTCGATCCAGGGACCTTTGGGTTATGAGCCCACCGCTGCTACCACTGAGCTACCGTGCTGGCTGCTTGTTGAGGACAAATTATCATGATCAGAATGATAATTGCGGCATCAAGTTGCTGTGTGACTCACTTCTGGCAACCTCTTCGGAGTGTGATTAGGATGAAGTTAGGTGAGGCCAAATGCTCCTTGGCGATACATCGGTTTGCTGACAAGCCTTGACTTGGGAAGAACTCGGAAGCATGCGAAATAGTCACTCATTCCTACTTCGCTCTGAAAACGGGGACTATTGCTTAGCTTACATGGCTTGACATACCAGAGTTAGCTGGATGAACGGGAGATGGTCACTTACATCCAGGAAGTGACTCTCAAATCCTCAAGGTGTATTTACCCCTCTGAGCAGTCTACCCTGAGAACTTAACTCACAGTCCAACCTTCAAGTACTGAACTAATCATCTCTTCCATCAACAATACGTCCCCGTAGCTCAGTCGGTAGAGCAGCAGTCTTATGTTATCCTTAGCCCCAGCGTAGTATCCTTAAGCTGTTGGTCGTCAGTTCGAGTCTGACCGGGGACAATTCTTTCTTTTCGTTTTGCTCCTTTCAATATGTGATTTCTTTCTATCTTCTCGGCCTTCGTTATGGATCTTTCAGGCACACTGCCGACGGGTTATAGAGGACATGATTGCCATCCATTCTAACGTGAAGTGCGACCCGAAAGCATTTCTCCCTTCCTCGAGAGTGAGATAGCTCGTTCGGATTCCCCTGCGTTAGGCCAGTTACAGCATCCTTCACCTGCTAAGTTTTGGCGAGAGCTCGCCATGCCAGCTGCATAGTAGCGTCTCATTCATAATAGCATAAAGCTTTAGCAACGTGGGTTAATCTTGAAGAATCTGCTGATCGGGTCATGCGGTGCACAACTTAAGCAGCGAGCACAAGTCGCTCTGTTGGTTTTCTTTTCGCCCATAACGATGCTAGGGAGAATGCTTGGCTATTTATTTCGTAAATAACAGAGCAACCTGGGTGGCAGGTTGTGTTCAAACACACATCACGTCGATCAACAAGTGCTAATCGATCGGCGTTTGCTTGTTTGCGGCTGTATATGATCATCCGAGCTTGACAGCAGTCAGCGTCGCGCATTCATGATCAACGACCTGGCAAGCTTCGTCCCTGGTAGCGAATACCGCCGGCATCATCACATGACCAACTCATAATTACCGTTGATGTATTTTTGTTTGCTTTGTGTCAACACGTATCCATGCACCCGCGTGTTTGTCTCAGTCAATTCTGTATTATAGAGGGGCGGCGACTCGGAAAAGCAAGCAAGATCAGCGGGCTGAACCGACGACCACGATGAAAATGGTCAGACGAAGAAAACGTTGCGAGCTAGAATCCACAGATATTTCCAGTATGTGTTCAGATCTTTTTGGATGTTGCTACTAAGAAGATTTATCGTGGGTCGACGGCCTTTCTGCAGCAGTCCTTCCATCTTATAGTCATGCCATGTCTTGCCGAGCAAAGATGCTCAAGAGATTACCGTGGGGAAGGACCCTAAAAGTCGACGATTTGAATGGAAGAAAGCAGTCGAGCAGAAGTTCGAGTATATCTTATGGGATCCCTCGAGGTGAGGATGGCTCACTGAAGGTGCGTCGGTGAGCAAGTGCTGCCTCACTCCTTCCACTCTTTCACACCGAGCGACGGTCTCAGACCCTCTTACACTCATTCACCTCTCTCACCCCACCAAGTCGACCTCTTTTTGTCCACCCTTCCAACACACAACATCAATAATCGGATTTGGAGGCTTTTTTGTTCTTCTTTATTGGAGGTTTATTTTGATTTCTTTGGGCGACTCTGGCGGCGTGCGAGATGCATACTTTCAAAATTTTGTTTTGTTTCGCCCTCTCGCTGCTCCTTCCTTACTCGAGCGCCCTCCACATCACCAACCAGACCATCGACAAATTTCTTCTCGATGAGTACGACTACGTCGTTGTTGGTGGCGGCCTCTCCGGACTCGTGGTCGCGAACCGGCTCAGTGAGAATTCCGATGGTATTTACCCCTTTGTCAACTATGGCTCATCACACTGACCAGATACAGCGACTGTCCTCGTAATCGAGGCCGGCGACCTGTGAGTATTCCATTCTTAGACTGTTTCATCGCTTTATTGTGAAAACAAGCTAACAATTCACCAGTGACCGCCGCGAGGGTCGGGTCATCATCCCGGGATACATTGGACGTACACCCCCTTCCGGCTATGGTCAAGATGTCCTCACCGCGCCCCAGACCTTCTTGGACGGGAAGACTCGAGACATTAACCAGGGCAAAGTCGTCGGTGGCGGATCGGTCGTGAATGGAATGTGCTGGACCAGAGGCGCCGCTGCCGACTTCGACGCCTGGGAGGAGCTCGGCAACGACGGTTGGGGATGGGATGGCCTGTTGCCATACTTCAAGAAGGTATGAAATCCTTGAACTAAGGCGGTGCCAGGATTCTGACGTACGACTTAGGTTGAGAGGTACACGGCCAACGTTGGTCAAGGTATTCGTGAAGAGTTCAACATCAAGCCCAACATGTCTTTCCACGGAACTGACGGTCCCATCAACGTGGCGTACCCAGAGCATATCTACAACACATCCAGTAAATACTGCCTAGATTTGGAATGATTTGAAGCTAATCGGAAACAGGCAGCGTTCTCCAAGGTCTTGCCGAGGTCGGTATCCATACATCCAACGACGTCAACTCGGGTGACCCGACCGGCGCTATGGTCGTCGCCTCGAGTATGTCCCCCACAAACCAGACGAGATCCGATGCGAGAACTGGCTACTTCGACACAGCCAACGCGCGCTCCAACTTTCACGTTGTTACTGGCCACATGGCCACGCGGCTGATCGTAGGGTTGCCCGGTTCCCTGACCAACCAGGAAAGCCGCCGGATTATCGGCGTCGAGGTAAGTCGTAGTCATGAGTTATACACTGGCCCTACGAGTTCTGACCGTAAAAGCTCTCATCTGGTCCGTCGGATATCAACAGAACCGCCACTGCGAACAAAGAAGTCATCCTGGCCGCCGGAGCCATCCAGTCGCCTGTTCTTCTTCAAGTCTCCGGCATTGGTCCTCGTCAAGTTTTGGAATCCTTGAATATTTCCACGCAGATCGATCTGCCCGGAGTTGGAAACAATTTTCAGGATCACCCCATGGCCAGATTCCCATATGATTGTGAGCACCCAGGAGCCTGCCTAATCTCTACTTCAATCTAACATGCTTTCAGACTCTAATGCTTCTGTTTTCACGTCTAATGATCTCAACGGTGACACACTCGAAGATGCGCTGGACCAGTTCTTGGCCAACAAGACGGGCAAGTCATGCCCTTCCCCATAACGACGTGAAGCTAACTATCTCAGGTCCCTTGACAACACCTCTGATCAACACCGTCGCCTTCCCAGCGCTCAAGCATCACGCCAACGAATGGAGAACCCTTCTTGCCCATTCAAAGAACCAATCCTTCGACTTCCTTCCGCTCGACACTCCGTCCGCTGTGGCAGCCGGCTACGCAAAGCAGAAAACCCTTGTACTGAACCATCTGGCCCGCGAAGACGTCGGCGCATACGAACTCCTCGCCGCATCGTGGGGTCAGATCTCTATCGCAAACCAGAAGCCTCTGTCTCGCGGCACTGTCCGGCCATCCTCGTCCTCCGTCTATGACGCCCCCGTCGTTGACCCTCGCTACTGCGCCGACCCTCTTGACTGCAAAATCATCAGACTCGGCCTCCAGCTCACGCAGAAGCTGATGGCCACAGACGCCATGAGGCCGCTCCTTCCAGTAGTCGACGCCAAGTACAACTCTACCGACGAGCGAGAGCTCATGACGGCGCTGAAGCCGCTGGTGGGCACTGAGTATCACCCTAGCGGCACGACGAGCATGTTGCCGAAGGACCTTGGCGGTGTCGTGGATTCTGAGTTGATGGTGTACGGGACTTGCAACCTCCGTATTGTGGACGCCGGTATCATGCCGATGATCCCAGGCGGACATATCCAGGCAGCGGTGTACGCAGTGGCGGAGAAGGCGGCGGATATCATCAAGGCCGCTGCAGATGGAGCGTCATGCCCGATGGGACAGCCCCAGTGGCCTGTCGGACAAGGTCCCGTAGGCGGTGATGGACAGTCTGCCTGATTATCAGACGAATCATGGATAGACAGTGAACATCTCACTTAATTGCTTGTAGTATTATAATAATACCCATCCAGCCAGAAAGGCTGACTTAGCATCTTACAAAAAGCTGATTAACCAGACTTGTTTTTCTGTTCATCGTCGCCATCACCGTGCCCGTCATGATGCCTTCAGCGTTGCCCCTTTCTCCAGCTCATCGTATAGCCTCACAACATGACCGCCACTTCACGCCACTCGCATCAGGGGAAGCACAAACAACCCCATCACCCACCAACTCCACATCACAAAAGACAGCCGATCCGCCTCTGGCCCTTTGCAGCACCATATCCTCGCCGCCAAAAGGGCCCCGGAAAGCCATACCCACCCAGCCACGCGGACCTGCACGATGCCCCAAAACGCAGGACAAACGAGCGACCAGAACATGATGCCCACGCAGATGCCGAACCTCGTGAACGCGTCCCCGAGGATCACGGGGAAGGTGTGCCTGCCGCGCGCCTTGTCGCCCTCGTAGTCCTTCAGGTCCTGGACCTGGATCGTCGTGCCCACGACGAGGCCCAGCATCCCGAGCCACGCGTACGCGCCGGGGAGGATCTCAGCCACGCCTGCGTCTGCGATGAGGATCTTGAGCGCCGCGACGCCGTAGACGGGGTACGCGAGCCCGTTGACGAGCTGGCGGAGGAGGAAGTGCTCGTCGGCGCCGCCGAGGTCGTTGTAGTAGGAGCTCGCGCAGATGCAGGCCAGCGTCTCGGAGCCGACGCCAAGTCGGAAGCTGAGGGCGAGGGTGAGGGGCACGGCGGCGAGGAGGAGGTGTCTGGCTTGGGCGGCGGAGGTGCGGCCGGCAGGGATGGGGCGCCAGGGCTTGTTGAGCTTGTCCTCGAGCACGCCGTCTGGGTCGCGCTGGTTGGAGACGGAGAGGATGAGGATGTTGAGCCAGAGCCAGAGGAGGAGGGCGGGCAGGTTTGAGAGGATGGTTGGGAAGGATGTTGGGTGGGAGGTTAGAGGAGGCCCGGGGAGGGATGTGAGGATGCCCAGGGCAGAGAGGGGGACGAGCATTGTTTTGATGTCGTTTTTGGTGAAGAGGTAGAGGGTGTGGGTGTGGTAGCGGAGGGTGGTGAGGGCATGGTTGAGGTGTTGCAAGGGGAGCGTCAGGGGAGAGGAGAGCTTGAGGTGGTTGGTTGTCGATATCATCTTGATGTTCTGATGCTTTTTTTGATGCAATATTTCTGGCATCTGTTTTTCAGCGGTGGTGATGAAGAGTGAGGAGGGGATGAATACTATAGAACCACGAACAACAGCTAGGCACTCCAAGGCGAGGTTTTATAGTCGTTTTGAACGCAACGAAATCTGGCACCGACGACTGTATCGTCAAACCTCATCGCGATGGCCGGATGCCGTCGTCGTGTCTCCGTATTCATTACTGCCAATCAAGAAACATCGCGGACATGTGTGTAGTTGCTCAGTTCGGAGACACCATTCTCGGCACTTGAAGCATCTCGGAGACCCCATCTGTGAAAAGATATCACCGACACAAGCAATGTGGTTGACAGCGCTTCGATTTCAGCAGCTTACACGACAGCCACACGTCAGCCCTTGCTCGGGGAGTTTTGATGTTCTCTCAGCGAAGCTATTGGCGTTCTTGCAGCAAGCTGAAGCCCTCAGCCGGCCGCCGGCTTAGTTTGGCTCCACGCCGCTAGACCGTCCGAGGAGGAATGCATCGCGGCGGTCTAGTCGGATCGGGAACTTGGCGGATCGTGATTGGTGTCGAGGAATTCGACAGCTTCAAATAGTTTGGCGAGACACAATATCGGAGATTCCCATGCTTTTTTGTGCCGTTTTTGTGATTGATCATAAGGTATCTGCATCTCCGTGTGGCTATCTGCACCATCGGTATGTACGCCTTCGTGGCCGATTGCTCGTGGTCGAGACACAACATGCGAACCACATGGTTGAATTTCGGTTCTACATGATGTTTCGGCGTGGCCGTGGGAGAGCATATCTCCATGTACGATAAGCAAGAGGGTTGAAGACGGCTACGAGACAGAGACAACGCGACCGGACTTGCTTGCTACTGCTTGCTAATTTCTTTCTTTCTGCACTTTCCTTAGGTGGCTTGCTCTGCCGCTGTGTCTGTGTCCCTCGCTGTCAAGGTCACAGTTTCCATCTTTTCAGTCTTTCTCCTGGCTGTTGCTTAGTCGCTTCCGAAGTCCTCAAAGACCTGTGACGAAAGATTGCCGAATAACGTCGAGATCAAGGGTTGACGTTCGGGAATCGTCGACATGCATTGTTCCGGGGACAAGATGAGAGGAGGCGTCGATGAGGAAAGGAGTTTGGTACATACCTCTGGTTGAAAACCGTCTCCAGTCTCGCGCGTGTTGCGGGCAGTGTTACCGATATCAAAGATATCAACCTCCCACCAAGCTCGCATCTCTGGCCACTTGGTTCGGCCCTTGAATGGGCTAGTTCAAATCCTTCTCCATCACCGAGAATAGAAACCCACCGTCTTGGCAAAAGACCGTCTTCGATATAATGTCCGGAGGACAAGATTGCTTGATGAGAAATCAGTGGCATACCGAGCGGCATACTCAAGACCACACCCATGAATTGCTCTCGAACTTATCTTGGTTGCGCGACAAGGAGGTCTGCCGGATTTCTTCTTGCGTGCTGAAGTAATTGAGCAGACTAGGTCGTAGTCATACTTCCGGCCGACACCTTGTCGCCATGTAGACACGACAGAATAGTCTCTTCTCCTTGGCCCATCTGAGAAAGGCCCATAGCCTGCTTGATCTGCCTATTGTGCGATCTCCATTCCCCGGCCATACTAGCAGTTAAACAAATGTCAAAGGTGAGATCTCTGAATCTTGATTGCCACGAGGGCACTTCATGACCCTCACCAATGACTGCACAAGTGGAAAGACAAGCTAGACTTCTGCCTCGGCTATCATCAGCGTCTTTGACATTCGAACAATTACAACACCCCGGAGACCTTGATTGCGCAAAACTTGCTTCTCATGGAGAGAAGAGAAGGCATGATGACCCAAGTACGCAAAGCCAACGCACTTGGTATGACGATTCGTAGTTTTCAGGAGTGGCCAAGACCAGAAACACTTGAGCCTGGTCTAACCTGACAACGCACTGGCAACGGTGTGAGAAACATTGTGGACCGAGAAACGGTGCAAGCATACAAGGAAAGGACAGTTGATAAAGGGTGAGGGCAAGCATCTCTGTTGTTGGAGACGTATGTGTTGGTTGTAAGTGGCTCGGAGTGGATATGGAAGCTGGGATGACACGTCCGCAACTCTCAACAACACATGTCATTGATGGTACAGCTTCGTCCAACGATGCCAAGAAGATGCAGTGCGCAAGCGGTCGACGCATGGTCTAAGAGGGGGAATTCGATAGAGTATGCTTCATGCAACGAGGCGAAAGTTCGTGGTGTAGCTCAGCCATGATGGTGTGCCGAGACAGTTGGTTGAGGTTGGGGGATGGTGGAAAGAGCATCAATGCTCAGGAAGTGATTGCGTGGACATGGCAGGCAGCAAATGGAAATATCAAATGCTGATTTCCATGTGATGATTTCTTGGAAACGGAGCATTTGCTCACAGGGCCCCGTATTCGCAGTTGAACACTGCCCACTTGGCAAATTGAGTGTCGAAAACCGAGACAAACATCGGACGGGGTTCGAGGGAGGGAGATTCGCAACCTTGGAAGCGAATTTGAGATTCGCCTCCCAGCCTGATGACCAGGCGAGCAAGAAACAATGCTGATCAAAGAAAGAGCTGGACCACCGATGAATGGATGGACCTGGCTCAACCGTCTTTTTTCGCCCGTTGGATGGCAAAAAATGACGACGGCGGGTGGTAGCGAAGGGAAAATACGTACCGGGTCGCTGCCCTTCACAGCGGTTTTAGAGGCAGAGCGGGTGGGGCGCGCCAGAAAACACATGGGGGTGTGTCAGTGCAGTGACAGCTGCCGAGAGGACTCCAGGGACTAAGGGACCACTGAGGGGTTCAAGCGGTGGCCGGAGCTCTGCACTAGCACATACCTTACTCTTTAACGAGCAGGTCCACGGGTGAGGAGGAGCAACAAGGTAAAATGGAAGGCGCCGGTCGCAGGTGGCTGTGCACGCCCCAGAAGCCAGGAACCCCCACCATCAAACACAACGGACACCGCTGCAGCTTCACAGCTGTTGTATGCTACGGTTGGAGGTGACTGAGGGACACTGATTGGAATGGCAGAGGGGGGCAAAAGGGGTCGTCAATGTCGTCCCGTTTTACTCCATGTTAGTCGGTGGTGGCACAAGAGCTAAAATGCCAGTGTGGATTGTGTGCACTGAACCGGGGACCGAGACTGGGAAGTGCCTGGAACACCACTGCCCAGCACACCCAATGACGTCGCCCGCCTCAGAGAGGCCTCTCGGGCACGTCCAGGGAATCGGGATCCAGACCACCACAGACAGAGAGAGGGACAGTACCAACAGCAGCGAGTGACGGGTGACGAGTGACGACGGGAGGACGAGAGTGGGTGACCTGCTGAGGTGGAAGCTGCCCCGGAGCTAAAGAAAGAAGCAGCACCAGCAGCAGCACCGACTTAAGCGCCATGCCATGCACGTAGTTTCAATCTCGTCCAATCCAACCGACTTTGCCATCACCACACCCCCAACCCAACCTTTAAACCTGCGAATCTCGTCACAACTCTCACGACTCGCCTCCTACCTACCGCCTACTCACTCTCGAAGCACCTTGTCGCTCGATCCTCCTTGGCGAATAGTCGTCGCGTCTGCTCCTCGTCACCTTTCTTGTCGCTTACTTGCACCTACCACCAGCCTGCAGCTACATTTCCGACCAAATCCTCCCAGCATCACAAAAAGTCGACCCCAAACACCCCGCGCTTCCCCCCTCCTCAACCTAGCTACCCCTACGTCTTGATTTTTCACGCTTCTTCTTTGCGCCAGTCGCAATTTGAGACGCTGATCTGAGGCAGCCAAGTCTCCAAAAGTTCGCGCCTGTTTTGCGCATCACAAACATGGCTTCGGGACACAACGTACGGCACCGGGCGCGCAACATCAACTCGGCAAGCTTAAAGCGTACTGACTAACCTTACGATTTAGGACCCCAAGCTCTTGTACGCCATCAATGGCGTCAAGGCCTACCACCTTGCCCACGGCAAGGAGGAGTCTCTGACTCCAGCCGGCCCCCAGACCCTCTCGCTGTTGATGGTCCCGACATCGTCGCCCTTCTCCGACACAAACGGAGAAACTCCCGCAGAGGACTTCTACCTACACCTGCACCTCCCTCCCGAACTCGACTTGCCTCTCCCCGCCACAACCCAGATCTACCACCAGCCGCCAACGAGCTACCTGATTCCAAGATGGGATATGGGCCCCGACAGCGGCGCATTCACTCGCATCGAGTTCCCCGACACTGGCAGCAGAAAGGGTCTCCAAGAAGATGTAGACACCTTCGAGACAATCCTCGCCCAGTGCACCGCCTTCCTCGAACGAGCACCCCCGCCAAAGGGCTCCTCCGCCGCCAAGTCCGCGAAGGCTGCCGCCATGCCCTCCGCAGCTTCTTCCGCAAAGGCGAGAGCAGCAGCTGACGACGGACTCCCCGCCTACAATCCCGCCGACTATCAGCCTGGTCAAGCCTACGCCCAGGGAAGCCACAGCTCCCCTAACGGCGGCAGGATCGTGCTGATTGACGAGGAGGATGGCAGCGTCATTGGCGAGCTGGCGGAGAACTACCAGATCCAAGAGGAACTGGGCGTGAAGCCCGGCACAAAAGGTAAGTCGGGCGGCTACTCGGCCGACCTTGACTCACATGGCATGCCAGATCCCGTGGAGATCACCCTCCCCGCGAACCAGAGCCAGGCCATTACCGTCCAGCCAGTGTCGCAGGAGTATCGCGAGATGATCATGCACCCAGCTTACAAAAAGTCCTTCCTGGTCTCCAACGCCTCCAAGGCTTCCCGTCTGATCGTTACGTCGTCAGACATGGTCACCAAGGGTCTGCAAACAGGAGCCGATAGCTTCACCACAAAGACCAAGTCCAACGAGACGGCCATGACGTTCACACCGGCGGCGCACGACCGTATTCGTCGCATCAACCAGTTCACTACTACTGCGGCTGGCTTGTCAGCGACGACGGTTGGACAGATTGGTAAAGTTGCACAGAACCTGGGCGCTACCCTTGCTAGGAAGAAGGATGGCGGCGGAAGGGGGTATGACAAGGATGGTAACCCCATTGAGGGTTACAAGCCTGGGCTGCTTAACAGGAGCTTGATGGCATTCAACACCGTCGCCGACGGTATCGACCAAGCCGGACGCAACCTGCTGGTGGGCACTTCCTCCAGTGTATCGCAAATGGTCGAGCATCGCTGGGGTGCCGAAGCCGGCCAGGTGTCGAGAAACATCGGCGGCGGTTTCAAGAATGTTGGCTTGGTCTACATCGATGTGACCGGCGTCTCTCGAAGAGCCATCCTGAAGAGCGTCGCTAAGGGTATGGTCGTCGGGAAGGTAAAGGGAGGCGGTCAGATCATTGTCGGGGGCGGAGACGGTGGTAACACTGTCGGTCTGCTAGAAGATGGAAAGCCTCTTGCCCGCAGGGATGACGAGAGCGACACGACGAGCTTGTACACAGCGTATGAGGGGAACGGTAAGAAGGCCGCCGAAAAGGTGCGATGAGAGGAGCGAGACAATTCTGGACAACGATGATTGTAGAGCGAATGAAGAAGGTGCTTTTGGATGGCCACATCTGGGCCGCCATGTTTGTATCGAAGACCCCGCACAAGGACCGGGCAACTCCGTATCTCAGCTTGTCGAATGCGAGAACGACATGAAAATAGGAAGGTAGCCACTTCAGTAATTAAGAACACTCTTAGCAGACCGTTGGCGCCTTTGTTTCCATAGACTTTAAACGGGGTTGGGATAGGCCTGGTTTAAGAGCTGTCAGACGGCACCGGACGGATCAGGGGTTCCACTTCAAGGCCGGGCACCGGAATCCGTCGACCGGGCCGCTTCCAGATCGCGGGGCTTACCTCAGCTCGACGTAAGGAACATCACGTGCACGTACCTAAAGAGGGCCCCGCAGGTCTCAGAGCGGGCAGGTCGTGGTCAGTGTCACTTTAGCCCGCTGTCAGTTAGTCGCGTCAAGTCAAGCCCCGTCGCGCTTTCCCCTGATGTCGATTCCATCAATGCCGCTACCGTGATATGGGAAGGGATCAGGCCTTCGAGCATGGAGCCTCCTTGACAGCCAGTGCGATTTCCGTTTTTGTGGCTCGGACGCTCCTTTCTTTTTTGCGAAAGGGGACACGGAAAGAGAGTTGACTGGTTCGTGCGACGAAAGGGGACTTTGCTTAATGCAGAAAACAACATAACAAGGTAATCTGCCAACCATCACATCACCTTACCTTTTTTCCGGCTGCGACGTCTTGCTTGCCCAACTGCCCCGCCTCCCATCCTCCCGCCCAAAGGAGCCGCCTTCGTTCGAATTGCTCTCTCCCGCCATCCTTCACGCCCGCACCGACCCCGACGTGTAAATGTGTCGCTTCGAGCTGTTAGGCGCTTTCATCCTGCTTCTACGCGACTTTGGCGAAAAGTCAAAGTCCAAGAAGCAACCCACCCGCGAAATGTGCTGATGCCGTCTCTTTGGGCCCCTCCCAAGACCTCCCCTCGAACCCATGTCCACCTCCACCAACGCCGCCACGATTGTAACCGGAGAACCCATGGCTAACACCTCGGTTTTCTGTATAGACACGACAATCATAGCAACAGCAGCAGCATTGGCCTGGGCCTCGGCGCAAAGAAGCCATGCTCCACGAAATCCTCCTCGCCCTCTCCGGGCACCCCTCCCCTCTGCTCCGAACCGAAGCTTCAGACCCCGATGCGCTACCATCGCCCGCCATCTCACCACCGGAACGCGAGCTCCTAGCCACCGTCGCACACCTGAGTGACCTACACGTCAAACTGCAGAGCTACACGGCGCCCATTGCCGCCGAGCACCCGTCGACGATATGCCGCGCCGTCGCGACAGCCGTGCAGTCTGTCCACCTAGCAGCCTTCCAGCGCAAGGTGCTCGAGGTCGAGGAGACCATTCTGAGGAAAGACTCGAGCCTGGTGGGTGCGTACAATATCGTACCTTTGACGGCAGTCGTGGGCGAGTTTTCGGAGTGGACGCGACGGATGGAATGGCTCTGGGAGATTGTGCAATTCATGCTGCGGAAACAGCAAGGGCAGACATGCCGCGGCGCGCAGCTTATTGATCGGTTGCGGAGCGAGTTGCAAAGTGGTTACGTGGATATCGAGAGGACGGCCATGAGTCTGGTCTCCGTGGCGGAGACGGCGTGGTTAAAGCAGGTTTCTGCTTGGATCCTCTACGGCCGGCTGCCTACCTTTGGCGGAGACGATTTCTTCGTGCATAAGGCGGAGAGCGGCGATCACGTAGGTTAAGCCCGCTTGGTGCGGAATGTGGTGACTAACGACGAGCAGGACTATGTCTCAGTGCCGACGTTGTTGCCGAACTTTGTCACGCCAAAGACTGCGTCTTCGATGGTCTTCATTGGGAGGTCATTAAACCATGTCCGTGTGAAGAGCAGCGTCGAGTCGGGTCTCCAGGGGCTAGACCACCTCTCGTCGCAACTGAAGGAGCTGTCCGCGTTGACATATCCGCTGGACACGGCGAGCTTCTCGCGCGCAATTACCGCCATTCGCCTCACGCTCTCACGCACAGTGCTACTGAAGTTGCTGCCGCTCACGAAAGTCGTGGAAGCGCTTCAAGTTTTACGCGAGTTCTTTCTCTTGGGACGGGGTGAATTCGCCATGGCCTTAACACACCAGGCTGATGAGAAGCTACGGAGCCGCTGGAAGAGGGCAGATAATCTCGCCTATGAAAAGCGCGAGGGTGTCGGTCAGTTTGCAGTCAAGGAAGGTGAGGTCGCAGCCGTGCTGGCCAAGACGTGGGGAGAGATGGGCTTGATGCAGGGGCAGCATGCGGACGAAGACGAGGGTCTCGAAATTGGGAGACAATTACTGCGCTTGAATCTCACCAAGTCCAAGCCTGCGGTACCCCTCAAGCTCGAAGCCAGCACATCTCAACCAACAACGAAAACGTTGGCCACAACCCCTTTCCGCAATCTACTGCTGTCTGTTCCCGTCATCCTGACGATGCAGATACCTTCACCGCTGGACATGTTCCTCACCTCATCCGATCTCCAGATCTACTCCACAATCAACTCCTACCTCCTCTCCATCCGCAGGGCACATATCCGCCTTACCGAGCTGTGGAAGATTACATCCTTACGCCGGCATCACCCGGCACCCCCTGGCCCCCCAGCCGGAAGCACGCGAGCAGGTCGATCAAAAGTGGTGCTTCTCCGCCAACGCTACACTACACGATCAAATGCGCTGCGCAGCGCCTGGGTCACTTGCAGCTCGGCCCTCTTCTTCCTTTCCGAGACGGAAGCGTATTTGCAGACAGAAATCGTCGCAGGTCTATGGGAAGGCTTTCAAGAGTGGCTTACCTCGAGCGAAAAGAAGCCCGAAACCAAGCCGAACTCCACGTTACCCTCGAAAGCACCCTCGGCAGCGGCTTCAGAGGATGAGGATGATGATATTTGGCTCGCGCAGAGCACCTCCAACCTCAACCTGGGCCCCAAAGCACCTGAGCCGACTCCAACCCATGACCCCCAGTCCCTCGCAACAGCACACCGAGCGTATCTACGCGCACTCTCGACTCGTCTCCTGCTCACATTTCCCTCTTATACAGACCCTCTGTACAACTTGTTGACGCATACTGATCACCTCGTCGCGCTGACAACGCGTCTCCACGCCGTCTGGACCTCGATGGACCTGGAAGCCGACGCCGGAGTCGTAGATGCGTTCGTCGACCTCGAGATTGAGGAGAAGGACGTGCGCGCCGCGATACGGGACGTGGAAAAACATGTCAAGGACGGCATCCGTGAGGTCATAGCCGCTTTGAGGTCCCTCGAGGCGGACCCCGCCGCGTTTGCGGACGAGGAGGAAGGCGGCGAGGAGGGTGTCCTCAGGGAAGAGGGCGAGTACATTCCCCGGCGGGTCGGTGGCGTGGAGAGACTCCTCATGAAGCTTGACCTCGGGGGCTGGTTCGGGGACAAGAAGGACGAGTTCTTCGTCTTTGGCGAGTACTGATGTCTCAAGTCTCGAATACTTCGTTTCTCTCCATTGGCATTCCGCGGGGGACACCACATGTGCGCCTTGCATTGCCACTGAATAGATAGCCGACCCTATCTGCGGGGAGTCTTACATGTCATCAGAAATGACATGATGGCGATATCACTGCAACACGCGAGTTTCCACAACGCACAAGCTTTGGTGCGAATCATTGCTCTGGGAAACGTCGCCCTGCCCAGAAACCCCGACCTGCAAAACACCATGCGAGGGGGCAGGGAAGGTGGGAATTGAAATCCCACGTTGCAAAAGACATAAAGAGTGGGCGGAAGACAACGTGTTGGTAACGCGACGACCCCGGCGGGACGGACCGGAGGACGTCATGGGTCACGCCAGGGCTTTCTGCTCTGGCACGCGGGGGTTGGTTTCCGTTGGGTGTTCCTCGGCTTGGCGATTCTCGGGCCCCTAAAAGGTTAGGCGCGTGGGTGCTGTCATTCCAGAAGCCTATGCAGACTTTTTGCCAGAGACATGACCTACATCATCGGCAAGCGAGCACAGCATCTCATGATGGCGTTGGGCGGGGTGCATGGTGTTCATCGGGCTGGGTGGGGGCCTGGGGTGGTACGACACTGACGACCGCTCTCGTGTTCCAGACCGGCCGACTTTTAGTCTCGTCTACCTCACTCACTCCACCAGCTTTTTTCCTGTTTCGTCACCGCCTTCGTGGACATGAGGACCGATTGTTTGCATCCGTGGATTTCCATTATTCACTATCAAAGCGAAGCATAGGTAGAAACAGTATGGTGATTATGAAAAGATGTTTGCATGAGCAAAAGGCGTTTGCGCGCTTGGTGTTGTTTGTATTATCTCAGTCAAAAATACAGACGTGGATCATCATTAGTCTGCTTCATTCGTACAATTCCTGAACTACCCCCCTTCATGGTGGGGATTCCGCTCCAAATACTCCCCGACTCCTCGCCTGATGAATGAAAAGAGAAAGCTGAATCGTCGAGAGAAAAGATGACAATAGTTGTTGACACAAATGTATGTACAGATAAATGTGAAATATCCCTATGAAGAACGCCGTCCTACCATCGCGACGCGGCGATGCGATGCGCGGTGCCCTGAAAATGGTATCCTAGTTTCCTCCCATATCCTTTGGTCTGTGTCTGTATGTGCTGCGCTGTTGCGCGCTGGTCTGTAGCTGCTTTCATTGTAGCTGTGTCCCGGGTTTCCGTCTTCTGTTTTGTTCCACTGCCAATAAAATTGATGTAGGTTTTTTGGTAAAAGTGATGATTTGAGGTGTCGCTCATAATGGCTAGATGCTCGTGGCTGGAAATATGAAATGTTTCTCTGCGACGGACGATGTTCGGAGCAGTGGAAATGGTCGTAAGTCGTCAATGTCGTCGCAGTGTAGATTTTGGTACCGATTGATGATGCAATTTTGGCCGTGCCTCCCGGAGAAAAAAGAGACAGCAAAAGGGCAGTAGAAGTGTGTTGGTGCTGAAGGTTCATCTCAGTAAGTTGAGATGGGGCGGTGTCGCAGGGGACTCGACTGATGGTCCGAAGTACGACGCTGGAAAATGTGCTGCACAAAGGACCTGGGGCCCTCGCTCACGGACTTGGACGTCAACGGGTTGCGGTGCGTCTTCTTGACTTGCCAACGGTCCTTGATGCAGTCGTCGACAAGAGCCATGAGGCCGGTAGCAACAATGACATCGGCGACGTCGGTGACGGCCTCGATGACGCTGCGGTCGCTGATCCACATGTGGCACGGAGGCACCCAGCCGCCGGCGCTCTCGTCGTCGTAGACTTGGTTCGGGGCGCGGGTCTCGGGGACGATGTGGGCGACTGCGGCGTCGGCAGCCGTATTGCCGTCCTTAACGAGGTGGAAGGAGACGACGCCGAGGTTCTTGTCGAGGACGCGCTTCCACTGGTACTTGTGACCCCACCACTGGAACTCGTAGCGCTTGTTGTTCTTGCCGCCGCAGCGAGAGACGTCGACGCGGGCGTAGTTTGAGAACTCGAGCTTCATGGTGTTTGTCGGCTCGGGGCGGGACTTTTGCTTCATGTCGAAGGAGGCGGAGCGCTGGAAGTAGGCGGAGGGGTCCTCGTCGCCACCGCGGGAGGAGGAGCTGGAGGCGGGGCGTTGCTGCTCCTTGCCCTTGAGCATTGAGCCGCCCGAGTTGGTGCGCGAGAGGGGTTTCCGGGTCGAGAGGGTCTTGAAGGCGCTGGAGAGCGATCGCTGAAGCGTGGGGCGCTCCTCGGTGGCGGGCTCGACGTACTTGCGCTTGGAGTTGCAGACCTCGCGACCAGACTCGCGACAGTACCGTCTCAGGGAAAACTCGCGCTTGCTAAGGTCGTACATGCGCAGGTGGAAGAGCTGCATGGTGAAAGGACGGCGGCCCGGGGCGACGGTGTCGACTCGCAGGTTCATGTTGCCATCCGGGGTGAACTCGTCATGGCGGATTGATAACCTGTTCATGGAAGGGAAGAGCTTTGCAAAGTCCTGGGGGGTGGAGGGGCGGACGTCATCGACGACATCGCGGCAGTAGACGGGCAAAGGCGGGATCTCTTGGTGCTCCTCGAAGCTGTCCATGTCGATCTCGCGTTGGAGCTCGAGCTCATCCTCGTCCTCGGAAGCTATACTCGAGTCGAAAGTGTCGACGGTCGACCTCGGGTAGCTGCTTGTTGAAGGAGAAATGTCCTCCTCCTGGACGGGTTGAAACTTGCTCGAGACCTGCTTTGCTTCCCTGACTGATGCCTCGGTGCTCGCGTAGTCGTAGTAAGACGTGGGCGTTGTGCTTTGTGATTCATATGTCTCGAAGGAGTCGACCGAATCACTACTCCTCCTTGAGCCCCGACTACTCGTGGAGCTCTTGGAGCTGTATTTTCGATTTGACTGAGGCATTGTGGTGGAGGGGATGTGATGAGTTGATGGTGGAGGTTCGGAGGGATGACAGTGAATGCCTTGTGAAGGTGGGTTGATCCGTCAAGGGAGGGAGGGAGGCTTCATATATCTCAAGGTGGATGAACTGGCGAAGTGGAGGAGAGGCGTGAAGTGTCGGTTGGTTGGTGAAGAATTAGGCAATGATATGTTTGACGGTGGCCAGGGTCCTGTTTCTGGATTCGGAGTCAGGTTGAGATGCTGGGGCGAGGGTGCGGTTGGATGAAGCAGGGGTGTGTGTAAGTGTGGGTGGTTTCGAGGCTGTATCCAGCGGATGGTTGACCGTGTTGGTTGAGGATGATTAAGAAGATGTATGGCAAAGCAGTTGTGAATATGATACAGCTGTGGGAATATAAGGCAGCCAGCAAAGTGAAGAAGGAACCGGGGAGTACACCAAAGAAGTAATTAGGTAGGTAGTGTGGGAGTGGTGATGGGTCGGAGGACAACGGGTGGTGGACAGCAGCAGGTGGTGCTGGTCTTAACGGTGGGTGGGCAGCTTTCTGGCACGGGTCGCAGGGAAGAGGAGGACGGGGATCGGAGATGGTCGAGGTACCGCTGGCTGGGAGCGGTAACGACGGGCCTGAAGTGTCGCAGCAGTGCGACGGCAAAGAAGGACCAACTGCCTCACAGGGCCCTGACCTGGCACCTGGTTGTGGTGGCCCCCTGTCCCCTGCCCAAAAGATGGTTCTCACGTTTCTGTGCCTTGCTGCGACCACGCCGTCCACGAATAGGTGCTGCGACCTGCGACTGGACATGGCTGCGGTACGGTGCTGAGTCGGCGGCGGTGGGCAACAGACGGAGGGAGGTAGAGTACTTGGGTACCTACCTGCTGCTGGAGCGCAGTGCGGATAATGTGCCTCAGCTGCGAATCCGAATGTCATCATACACGTACCCTCCCTGCTGCATAGGTAGCCTCTGCTGCTAAGGTCGTGCAGGATGAGATGGGACGGGGGTCCAACGGGATCCGAATGGCTGGATTTACAGGGTGGGAGGGTGCTGCCCGAGTGAAAAGGTTCAACCTTCTCTCAGCGCAAGCCAGACGCAGCAGGCCAGTAGGAGCTCCAGGAGACGATGCCTGTTGGGGAATGTGGATGCGTGGGCAAGGCCGACACTCGTGGGCAAGCGACACTCGCTCATGAGGAAGAGTCACACTCAACGGCCAAGTCACCGCTGCCTTCCCTGGTGGAGGAAGTGACATGGCCCAAGAGGAAAGACTGGCCGGGCCACTTACCACGTCAACCCTCAGGAATCAAGAATCAAGACGTGTGAACTGCCTTGGGTTAGTAATAATGCAATGTGCGTGCCTAAGGTACGAACAGCTCATTGAGCATCTGCTGCGTCGGAAGGAGGAAAGAAAAAAAAAAGAATTAGGGAAAGAAGGGACCCCGGGGACTTTGGGAAGGGACCACCAAACGCAGCAGCAAGCACGGCCAAACTCAAACATGGCACGGCATTTGTGGGGGGGGAAGAAACATGGGCAAAAAAAAACGTATCGACGCACCTGCTGGGCTTGGCTGAGGCCGAGGGAATGGAAAGAAACGGGGAGCGCAGGAACGGCTGTCCGCCGTAGCATGTTCCCTGTACGAAACGGCACGAGGCACCGGTGCAGAATGCGAACACACTATTGAAATCCACGAATCGACGCGACGTCGCAATTCCCGTCCTTCTACCTTACAGTGTACCCTACCTACCAAGTGGCACCACCAGTCTCGCGGTTACCTTTCAGTGGCATGTTATTCTGACTTTTGCGCAGAATTTGCTCTGGTTGAACTTAATTCTACCCGTCCATCTCAATTAATAACGCTCGACCTGAATTCGACCTGACCTGGCTCCGGCCGGGATAGCTCGGTTCGCAACGTTGTTGAGATAGATGTGCACTCCAAGCTCTCTCAGCAAGGCGCCCAACTTAGACGCCCAGAGAGCTTTTTGTCACTTCTCTGTTTGCACTTTTGCTCCCAAAAGATCCAGCATCTCAAGAGGCTGAGCGCATGCGCACGCGCAAGGCATCAATGTCCAAATGTCAAGGCGACCGTCAACTGCTTTCTGAACCACTGAATCCCCCAGACGTGACCGAAAGATTCACACCTGCTTAGCTGCGCCAGTCTGCCGTCTGTCTGCCCAAACCTGCCTTCTGCCCTTCTCTCTGCCTCTGCTCCGTTTGGTGTGGCTTGGGTACCTGAGGTGCAGTGAGGCACATACGGGAGGTGGACGGCGACATCAGCCTGATTGTGGTGCCAAATTCGTCAGGCAAGGCAGTCCGCCGGCCGTTCTTTCCCGTCGCTGCTGGCAATCCTCGTCCTTCCGTCTTAGCAATCAATCAACTATCAACCACGGAGAGAGAAGAAGGACCAGGGGCAGAATTTTCCCAAGAATTTTGACCATCCCCTTCTTTCCTGCCCATCTGATTGATCCATCGCGTCAATGATCGGCGTCTCTCACCCTTCCTCGCCCTTTCCCCCGTCTCGGGCTGGACGCTCACTCGACGACACTCGGCGCTTACCATCCACCACCGCCTGACCCTGCCAACTTCCCACGTCTTCGAGCTGCGTCTAGAACCTCCGACCTCCATCACATCCCCGTCAATACTGCCATTCGCTGGCAACTCCGTTATCTCTGTGCAATGGCTCTCCAAGTCTATCAATTCAATTCTCCTCACAGCAGTCTTGGGTTCCGACGGCCTCGCCTCCTCTCGCCTTTCCTCGTCTCGTCGCTCGTTCTACCGACTCCCTGCTCCGTCCAACTCCGTCTCACGCAATGAATAATCAACTGCTACACTCCCCTAGGAGCCGCCCAATCGACAGCAGCGTGCCATCGTCACATCCGCGATGCCACCCCCAGACGCCCCCGTCCGGCTCCATCTAGCCTTCTAGAATGGCCGTCGATATCCATCTTTAAGGCGCACCCGTAACCCTGTGCTAGTCGGGTACGCACCATGTCGATCACAGAGGAAACGGATGACACATCGTGCACAACACTGCGGCGCGACACCAGTTTCCACCACTGACCAGTCACTCCTTCACGACCCTTTCCTGCTGTACCCCACGATGCCCGCCCGGACGCCACAGCACGGAAGAACTGAGCACTGTTGCTGTTGCTGTTGCTGATGCTGCTGAGCTGCGGCGCTTTGTGCACACACAGCCCTCATTCCCCAGCCAGGCCTGTGCTCCCTCGATCTTGCTCCCGCTGCCATTGAAACTCAAATCAACGAATTAACCATGTCGCTGGCTCCATCATGGAGCGAAGCACAAGACAAGCCGCAATCCAAGAGCTGTGTCTGCGTCGGCAGGGAAGACACATCGTGGGGTCCATGGCTGGCCCGCGCTTGATGCCTCGATGCACCTTAATTTAGCTACTACTCAACTGTCAGCCACAACCAGCCGCCAACATGACGCCGTCTTCCCCACGATGCTGCTGTCCAAGACAGCGCCTTCAGCCTTCAGCTGGCCCGGGATGACGTTGGCCCCGTGGAACAATTCACTCGGAGGGTCTCTCGGTGCGCCTCTGGGATGGCTGTATGCTGCTGACTATGGAAAAACCAGAGAGGCACACGAAATGGTCTTGCGTAACCATGCAAACCCGTGGGACAGATCCTCGCCAACGCCGTGTGTTCCGTTTCGCTCACGACAGGACCAACGGGTCCGGCGCCCTCACCGTTGCGAATTGCACTTTGCTGCGCCGCCTTAGTCGCTATCTCGATATCACATTTGGAACAAATCCATCACCGCCTCTTCTTGTCTCCTTTTGCTTGCTGCTGATGCCCAACCTCGCAAACCAGCCCCACGATTGAATCTCGAGGCTGCATCTCGCCTCTCTTCATTGGCTGTTGCGGCCACGATGTAGGCCCCTGAGCCCGCTCTTGCTTCGCTGTTCTGTCTCCATCTGTCGTTCCTGCACCTCCGACTCGGCAGGGCGTTCTTGGATTCGGCTCTGATTCGATTTCCGCATGGCGCCCATGTAGGCTACCATTTTACCTGGCGCGCCGTTGACGCGAGCACTTTACCTTGGTAGCCAACCTGTCGCCAACCAATTGTCCGCCTCGACAATGGTCGTATTGCATCGCCAGCAGGAAGGAACAACTCAATTGCTCCAGGTCGATTCCAGAGTCACCATCGTCAAGGGCTGTGCAAAGGATGCCTCATCTCGACCGCCTGTTCCCTAGCCTGACGATTCGGTGTGACGCAGATGGCTTTCCCGTCTATCGTCAATAGAGCGCGTACGCTTCGCTAGGTCCTCTGCAAGGTCTTGAGACATCTATGTCTCACAACTTTGCAGCAAAAAGACCGACCTGCGTCTGCTTAGACACGGGAAGCGGCTTTTTGCTGACTTCTCTGCACGGGCGACCGCGTATGCGGGTTGAGCTCATCTTGGCTTCGAATTGCGGTCGTGTGTCAGCCGTTGATTCGCTGGGTCGCAGGTGTTACCAAGCCCGATTGTCGGCCCTGGTCACAGCAGGCCTTGAGCGCCGAACACGTGCTGTGTGATACCTATCTGCGTCGGCCTCTGCCAGACTTTTCGATTATGACTCCTATCAACTTGCGTCGACACTTCAGGGTCTTTTGGCGGCCCAACGGCCTCCTGGGCGGAGCGAAAAGTCAGGCATCCAGATCTTGGTCGAGTCTGAGAAGGCAGCCAGATGGCGATGCCGGGGGGTTGGGACGTGCTGTTCAACCACACGACCTTATTCGTACTGCTTCATCGACTTTGAACATGCGGCCCAGATCATGCGGAGCGAAACTGAATTCAGGTCCTGTGCATAGACCCTGCTGAATGGCCGCATGCGCCTCCCGTGCTGGGCGTTTTGGGCGACGACGGAAGACGGGATCCCTTCATCGACTCCGAAGGCAAAGACGCTGATCAGGGCGACATCAAATCGCGTCTATTGATCCTTAGTGTCCGTCTATCGACGACCTTTTTCTCCGGGTAGCTACCCGACGCTTGTTCGTTTCCTGCCATTACCACAACTGGCGGACGGCAGAGAAGATCGTTTGAGTCGACGATGAATATCCTCATTGAGTAACTAGTACACATCCGATATCCAATGAAATCGTATCGTCAGAGTCCACCAGAGGAGAAGTACCGGGTTACGAAGCGGATGTCTCCCTGCTAGCCGTTCATCGGCCCTGATTGTCGGGTCTGGAAGGGTTCTCGACCAGTTTGGCGCCGATGATCGCGAGCCGTTCCAGGGTCACGGTGACCTCACTGCCCGTTCAACGTCAAAAAGAAATCTGCGGCAAACATGCAGCTGTCCGAATACAGGTTCTGTGAAGCCGTGGAGGTTTGGTCGCTGGCCATTGACGCCATCGCTCTCCTAAGCAGAGCTTCCTGAGCACCTTCCTCGGAGTTCCATTGCCCCCTCGCTTGCGTCTCGCAGAGACTGCGCTTGCTCTCATACGCCATCATCGTGAGGATTTCTGGACCGTTGTAATGGCCAGACGACCGTGGCAAAGCTGCTGGGCGACATCGTTATCGCGTCCTGGATATGACCAATTCGATACGAGCGACATAACGCATTCGGCGCCCATCGAATACCTTTTTCGATTTTGGCCACGTAGTCATTCGCGCTTCATTACGTTACTCGCCACGGCGTCTCTTTCTTCGATGTTATTGAGTCTTGAAGTTGGACAGCAGCTGTCAGACTAGTCGGGCTGCGCGTCTGTCGTCTGAAAACTGATAGACATACTAATTAGGGATCCCGACGTCTAGCAATGTCGGAATGCTTGCGAATGATTCGGGGAGCCGGCTCGAAGCGACGCAGTATCTATCTGACAAGGACAGGGCTGGCTTCTGATTTAGCATCGCGTTTGCCCAGTCCCTTCACCACGACGCCTCGCCTTCGGGCTTCAACGGCGTTTCACCTGCTGTGCGAGTGCACCCAGCCTTATTCGTCGGGACACTAAGGGCCAGGAAGCGCGAATAGAAAGTCTATCCGCCGTTGAGTACTACGCCGAGACACTTGAACCTGGCTGATTCGTCTCGGCAGTCATCCTCCTGCTCCGGATGCTACGCTCTGTGTTTGTCGCAAAAGTTCTGGACTTGAGCTCAGATTCTTCGGCCCCCAACCGATTCACGCCCCAAATGAAAACTCGAAAAAGACCTGCCTGGCTAGTGCTAGAATATAGCGCCCGGTTGAGTGCAACCGGCCCAAGGCTCCAATTGGGCATTCGAAAAAGCCATTCCAATGACCTCGTGATCTTTGTACATACAGGACATCCACACACAATCTCGAGAGAAAGCCTCCCCCGCACCGGCTGCAGGCATGGTGCGCCCGCGAGCATCATTGAACATTAGTCCTCATGCCATCTGCTGTCGTTCAACTCACCCGCCCGCCTGTCAGGAAATTTCGCAGGGCGACGATCCCAGTTAGATGGGCAGGCTAGGTAAGAGCCGCCGCCGGCAACGGAGCGGCTCACACCATGTCCTGGCATCTGCAGACTGGCGGGATGCTGCTGCGTGTCTTGCTCGGGGTTGATCATCGAGTCCGGGGTAGTCGGATTGTTCAGATGGAGGGGCATCTCGATAGCAATGTAACGAAATAGCATTCCTCTCACAGGACTGAACACCCGCTGGCTCGCTACTACGCGGTTATACCACCTTGGAAGAGTCTCGCCAGGTCCTTCGTGGAGGGTGCCAATGGCATGTTACCTGGCGGATCCTAATTATCCTGCTGAGCAATTTTACCTGTCAGGTTGGACGAGCCCAGCTCATCCGGCAATAAGAAAAGTTTCTTCACGTCAGTCCATCGGGGCGTTTTACCCCAGAGCCTCTAATGTCCTCGTTCTTCCCCGCAGATATCCCCAGTTGTTGTACGAGGATTTCTCGGGAGCACACCATCTTTGGAGTCAAAGGTAGGTGGCATATCTCGCGCGCGCAGATGTCGTGCCTCTGCGACCGGACTCAGGTAGCTTCGGGGATGGCCGATGGGTGTTCAGGAGGAACAGTAGCCTGTCCGATGGTTGACATCCCGCATGCCCGGTGTGTGTTAGTCGGGCAGGCTGGTGGAGGGATGCTTACTTGTGGGATTGGGTTGGGGGCGGGGGAGTTGGGGGTTCGGATGGGTGGGATAGAGTGGGATGACGGCGCGTGGGAGGACAGGCCACGGTCTCACCACCTTAGCTGGGTTGGACCCCTGGTATGGGAGGGGATTTGGCTTGGACACCCTTTTGTGATTCTTTTGACGTCCTGTGGTTATTTTGTGTGATGGTATGATGAGATGTGCCTGTCGTGGGAGAATGCTTGTCTTTGTGGTGACGTTGCTGGTTTCTGTCTTGTCCTCTCCTGGAGATGGCTATGACTGTCATTCAGTTGAAGCTTCGTCATGAGTTCTTCGCTATCATGAGAGCACCCCAAGTCTCCTGAGCTGGAGCCTCTCAATTTGAATGACGACGAAATCATTTGACTACCATGTCTATCTAGAGCCTATTTGGACGTCGTCCTCGTTCTACACTTTCTAAGAGCCTATATAAGATATGTTCCTCACCCACCAAGCGAGTCGTACTTTGACAGAAGCAAGCAATCACAAAGCATAGAGCTCCCTCTTAGATGAAGTGTCTGTGAAGTGGAATACCCGACACTTAAATATAGGCAGTTGATGTTTATAATGACAGGGTCTCAATTCAGAAGTCTCAGCAAATTTTGGCCTGATACATGAGGTGGCATTCATTCTCATAACCACGCAACAGGCGCAACGAGTGATGATGACTGCAACAAAGTCACTTGGCTTACACGAACATGCGCCTTCTTCTGCTCTGAACGTATGCGCTTTCTGGATGTGAACTGCAGTGGCTTCTAACATGTGGCAGATACCTCATTCAGTGGCCATGACTACAGCAGAACAGAATTTTTGCGTGGTAGTTCCTTTGGGCGCGATTTAGACTATCTTTCATACCTTGGAGGACAGACGTCTCTTTGAGAAGGGATTAAGATAACGCCATCTCATATTCTGTATTTAAGGACCTATCGGTAGCTTTATGCTATCCGTCACCAAACAATGACATATTTGCGGCATATTGTTAGATGTGCAATTTCACAAGGCATAACAAAGATTCGAGTATTTGGCTGTGTCTAAATCAGTGCTTTGTGGCTGTCTAAATGTGATATGGCATTCAGCGCTGATTTGCGCACAATACGTCAGGCGGGGAGGTGATGGCGAGTGAGGGAAATACTGACGATAGCTCTGGATTCAAGTTACTTGCACATGCTAGGTATCCATGTGAATGACCATCAGCTGGATTGCGCGCAGGTGCTAAAACCACAAGCCCATAGATTGCTGTTAGGCAATATCTTGAGCGCCACCAGCAACTTTATGAGGTCAAGACCAAGTTATCTCTCAAGGCGGCTCTAAATATATATTCAAGGTAACGTGAGCTGATTCATTAAGCTCTACTGTTCTCTCTTACTTTGCTGTTGCCTATGTTGACCAGCATGAACTAGGTATCTTATAATTACATATTCTATCGCCAAGTTTGTTAGGGAGTCTCAAGCGCCAATGTTCGCATCGGTACTGATGAATCCCACCATCATCGCAGGTTACTGAGAATTCTCCCCTTTTCTTCGTCTGTTTGAGACAGACATATAATGCAACACTGGCAGCACAGAGCACAGTATCTAGTTGAATACGTTACAGAAGAAAGTGATGGAAAGAAAACAAGGGTGTTATCTGATAGACAGATTTGCATCTACAGCCGCCATTAGGATCTCTTCACTTTGCATCATTAGATGAAGTAGGCAACAGGTATGGGGTCAAGGGCGAAGATGCGTCGCAACCTTGCGGGAATAGAAAAGCCAAGCTGAGCAGGCAGCTCTTTAATACCTCGTTTTAAGATGAGTGAGTTATGTGGCAGGATCTCCAGCGTACTTAAATGCGAACGAAGACGGTTGAAGTCGGGATTTGATTGACAATTGTGTCCCATGTTGTCACAATTTGAAGTTGTCTCCGTCGCTCTCACGTAGAGACAAGCAGCGCTTGCTCCAGTAAGAGCCGAATGGTTGCAATTTTCGTGATTGTAATGACGCATCACAGACTCTACGAAACCTGTGCTACGAAGTTATTGGGAATTATACGCAGCGGATAGGAGGGTCTATGGACGATGGTGCGAGGTAAGATTCATCCGAGGTTTGAGTCTTAAGGAACAGTGGGTAATTCAGAGACATGAGGGCCTGCAAAGTTATGCTCGGTCTGATCTGGAGCCTGACCGGAATGTTCAACGACGATTTCTGTCTCCTATATTTGGAAATCCTTGTGCTCATTTCAAATTTATACACGGGGTTCCGAGGCTCTGCTATGGCAGTGGAACTAGACACTGATGGGGCAAAATAAATGAACGAATTACCGACAGTCGCCGTTCTAAAAGAAGTGCGGATAGTCCAGATCTCTACTCAGGAGTAAATGATACTCCAGAGACGCATCCCATCTTGAACAGCGCTGAGAGGAAACGACAGAAGCCTGCTCCGAGGGCGGGAAGGACCTCTCAGTACTACATCGCCATTGTGAAGCACACACCCTTCTCGCAGTATTCACATCAATGCCCACGAAGTGATGGATAACAATGATGAGCACTTAAGCAGACGACCCCCTGATAAATTGTGCGGGTGCTTCTAATGACAGCAGTGTTGATGTCGAGGCGTGTGTGGAAACAACTAAGGTATTGACTCAACCAGAGAGAAGCCTTACACATTTACTTCTACAGATTGTGTCTTGAAAAGGCAATTTATTATGAATTGCAAATAGACACATTTGGGTTACCCTTTCAAGCATTACTACACGATCACAATCATAGCCGTACGACAGGCGAAGATTTCAATCCTCGACGTAAGAATCTTGATTCACAAGGTCGTCATGTGTTAGAGATAAAGGTCTATACTAAAGATAGATATAAAAGGTCTCAGGATGGCGAGTTTAGCGTTCATCCACCAACGCCGCCAAATGTACTCAAACCCGTCAACCCATAGGTTTTACTTCAAACTTAAGCTTCAAAGTTATGCCTTAGGTGAGAACAATTGCTGATATGATACATACAGAACATACACATTGCCACATTTTACACTAGGTCTGGACTGTCGTTTCTTGCATAATCCTCACAGGATAATTGAGGAAGACCTGGGATGACGAGAGTTTTCGGAAGACATAACGTGCCACAGTTCCTAGTATGTGTCAGGACGTCGATGTTTGGTGTGGTTCGAATGGCAAGAGACATTGGAGCCTGGTGTCAGCTTCAACAAACACCCAAAATGTACATTAACTGAATAATGTAGAGAGGACGGACTGTAGTAAAGGCAGGCGAAAATTTGATATAAGCATCAGAGGAGTTCCTCATATATCAGATAAGGCAATACACGCCAAATACTCATACAGCCCTTGAGTGAAAACTCTCTGGGAGCCGTAGCAAATGATCGGCGCATTTTCTTCCAGCAGAAATAGAGAAATAGTATCATTTGATCTGAGTAGATACTACTTTTATAGATGTTGATATCGCGATTGAGCGGTGTGAGAATTACCAACGTAGGTTTGACATCGCAGTACATGTCTGTCAAGAAACCGCAAAATAACTGCAGCTTTATGGTTGCTCTTCTGCAACACCCATCTCTGCGCATGTTCACATAGACCCGAGTGATAACTATGGCGAGAGATCACCATCAAAGACGCGTTACTGGCTTTTTTGATTCTTGACCAAGGGGGTGGCCTCCGTCCTCAATAATGAGAAGCAAAAAGTTCGTTCTCAAGAACGCTGGGCCCATCGACTTCCAGATTCGAACTGAGTGCCTTACAGCTAGAAAGCCCTGATTGAACTCAATGCTCCTTCCAGTCACCTAAGCCTATTTCGCTTCTCTCAAACACGACTGAGGGGAGCGAAGGTAGAGTGGCTGTTAGGTATTGCTTACTCCCGTTTGTCTCCCACAGAGTACATGCACATCAAAACATGACGTACTGTCGGGAGTCGATCGATACGGATAGAAAACAGGTCGAGATTTTGCCGTCTTCTTTCGGTCGAAGCTTACATGAACAAATGTCATTTCCACGATGAGACCCCGGATGTTAGACGGATGACAATTAGGAAACCTTTCCCAAAAGCAAGGAAGCCAGAGGCAAAGAACAGAACACGGCAGAGCGCACCCAGAAAAAAAAAAGGTTGTCCTCAATTTCGCTGGGTCTGTCGATCTCCAGATTCGAACTGAGCGCTTGACGCGAGCAAGGGTTGCCTGTCCTGGCCTGCCTCCTTACTGACCAGCTGACTATATTGCAGCTGCTTTTCATTACTTTAGATGACAAGTGACTGATATAACAGCTAAAATATGTAGGACTGGAAGCCACTACATGCCTGCCACATCTGGCGGCCTCGCGATCACGCAGACTCTGCTCTGGGATCGACACCTCGACCAGCCCGACCGTCATGAGATCATAACCATAATCCCTACTACCTAATAGAGACTGACTTAGCACCGATATTCATAAGCGCATCTATACCGCCTTGAACTTTCCCCTAACTTCCCCTCTAGGAGACAGCGCAGGAAAGAAAAGCAAAGAACGAAGGGAAACAACTAAAACGTAAGCCCAGTTGAACAGAAAATGAGTCAAACTTCGACGAAAGCGATAGCGGAACGCAAAAAAGTAATATCCTCAATTCACTTTTCACTGGGTCTTTCGACCAAATCAGACTCGAACTGAGCGCCCCGAGGCGAACAAGCACTGGTCCCCGTTCTTCTTAAACGTTAGGTACCTTACTCGCTGACTAGCTAGACCATAGCCTCTTTTATAGGTTTTGTAAGCTAGGGCAGCTTGTGCCCAGCCCGGCGAGGCCTGCTGAATTGTTGGAAGATGTGGCAGGGAAGGGGCTTATATAAGTTGCTGGGGAAGGGGCGCCTCCTGCCCAGGCAAGAGCTCGGAAGGGCAGCCGCCATCTGTCTCCCACAGCCTGAAGACCTCGCAAAGAGATCGCAAATGATGCAAGATTTGTATGAAGCGGTTGATAAGATTCCAGGAGGGAATCTGAAGAGTGATTCAGCACCGAGGATAACAAACGAATCGGAGGAACGCCGACCAACTCACGTTCTGTCCTGCCTCTCCCATCGTCAAATGAGCCTGAGTCTGGGCCCGGTTGACATTTCCGGCATTGTCCAGAAGAGAAGAAGAGCATGAAGAACAGATTGAGGAGCTATCACAGGTAGGACGAGGTCGATATTTGGGTTGGATGGTACTGCATGCTGCCCGATGGCAAGATGGTGGGCATTCGCATGGCTTATACCCACACTTGTAAACATGCAATGTGGGAAGGACATCGTAAAGTGCAAATTAATAAATGAAAGATTCCATAGCTAGGCTAAGCATACTGAGTCTTAGTAGCCTATTTTCATACACGAGACGCGCCAGACAACGCCATTTGATATAGTACAGCCCATTTCATCCGTTCGGCACATCAAGCATTGCTCTCGATCCACTCCTCAAGCCTCTCGACGAGTTCTGCCTTCTTTCCAGCCGTGCTCAAGCCTCTCGCGGCAAGGACATCCTTCAGGTCTGCAACGAGCATTTTTCCCAGAGTGTCTGAATCAGCAGCGGCCTTGAGCTGCGCCGTGGTCATCCCCGATCCAGAAACCTTGGCCTTCGGCGCCGCCTTGGCCCTCTTTGCCGGCCTTCCATCGTCATCGTCTTCCGCATCTCGCTTGATGGCCTGCTTAGCCATCACATTCTTGGCTTCCGCCTGCAGCGTCTCAGCCCACTCTTCGAGGTACCCGCCGGCGCGTTTACTGATGGCCTTGTACTTGGGCTCCGTCAGATCTTCCGCTTTCTCAGGGTACTCCTCCTCGAGCGCGAGGACCTGGAGGATCTTGTAGTGCCACTGCAGTGAAGGATTCGGGTACTTCTTTGGGTTGTACATGGCTTTGGGCAGCTGCAGCTGTTGAACGATGACGCGCATTTGGTCGGTGAGCTCGTTGGTGCTGCGGACGAGGTCGGCGGGCGGCTCAGGGCCTTCGCGGAGGTCATCGGCAAAGGGGAGCGGTGTCAGCCAGAGGCCTGCGGGTAGGTAGGGCGTGGTGGAGTCGTCTTCGGATTGCTCGTGGGAGGGAATGATGGCAACGAGAATCGGGTTCGCGTTGGAGCGAGTGATAGCCCATGCGACTCCAATCTTTTTGGACTTGAGCAGCTTCTGCCAGAGGGCAGTGAAGACGCGGGTCGAGCCGACGTAATCCTCCTCGGAAGGGAAGATGAAAGTTGACTTCTTGACGCTGGCCCAGAAGGGGAGCATGGATCGTGGCTTAAAGCCAATGATGCGGATGATGGGGGTACCGAAATCCTTGAGCGACTTCTGCTCTTCGGTGGTGAAGTGGACGTACTCGCCGCCAAATTTGTAGGCCTTCTTGAACTCGGGCTTCTCGACTGTGCGGGCACTATCCTCTGCAATTCGAGTTGTTTCGCCTGTGGCGAGCTGGGGCTTTTCGCCGTCAAGCCAGATGTAAGATGTCCTGGCGGGTGTTTGGCGGTGGAGAATGTTGTAGCCCTTGACGGAGATGCGCAGCCCTGGGGCGATCTCGAAGGGGAGGTTGGAGAAGAGGGAGCGCTTGGGGGTCTCCTTGGAGTTGATATTTGAGATTAGGGAGTTGAGTAGGGTGATGCCGTCTCCTGATCTCGAGTTGCGGATCTCTGAAAGATTTGCCTCCGCTGTTTGGTCACGATAGATGATATCCTATCGCTGTTAGGCGGGAACACCAAGGAGAGTGCGAACTGCTTACATCGTAGAACCTGGTGAGGTCGAACTTCTTGTCATCCCTTGTGATAGGGAACAATTCGATGATAACACCGAGGTCGTATAGATCCTTTGCGCGCACGGCAGAAGCGGATTTGGCCGCCTTGTCATCGCCGTGAGGACTGTCGTTGTCAGTGATGATGAACAATCTCCTGCTTCCGAAGTTCGCCGCCTTAGTTGTGAAAATCTGGTTTGCGCAAAAGAAGACATTCGCCATCTGGACACTCTCCTTGGCTGGCACCAGCACCTCATCCTCGTCTTCTCCCTCCTCCCCGTCGACCCCCACTAATGTCTTCAGCGCCTTGACGTCCTCCGCTGCGGGGACGTCTAGGTCAGTGAAGAGATAGCAGTGGGGATAGCCCAGGCCACTGCGACCGCTTTCCTCTTGGAATTTCGACTTTTCAGTACCGAAGAAGAGGATGCCCATCATATCCTTGGGGTTGGATATGATACGCTGCTGCATGAGCTGGTAGGCGCATTTCAGCGCGGCCTGGACGGCGCTGTCCTTGTCTGCCTTTTTGGAGGTCGATGCTGGAGGCGGCTTCAGCATTGACGAGCTCACATCAATGGCCAGAAGGACGGCGTCCTTTTGCGCCTTGTAGTCCTGAGAGGGGTCAGCTGTAAGTCATGGCGCTCAGATGTGGGTTCGTTGGTACAGTCTCATCGAGCTCCTCCTCCGCATCGTCATCCTCCTCTCTCTTGTAGTCTTCGCGATCAGCCATTGCGAGAACCTGTGTGAGTTGGTGTTAGTTTTGGCGTTGATGGTCGCGGCGGGCGACAGCTATTTCATGCAGTCGCGAACTCGGTTGGGCCCTTCAGCGCAACAGGCAGCTCCAGGCAGCAGACGCGACAGGGGCAGCTGTTCTGGCGCGGACCTCGCTAGCGAAGCTCGCAGGTACCCGCGTGCGAGCGCGCGACCACGTGATCTATATTTCGGATTACGCAGCGTGCTATTGGCCGAGACCGAGGCAGGTTAAATAAGTACCTTGGAGTTTGCAGTGGCATTACTTTCTGAAAAAGTACCTCTGTATGAGCTCGGTCTTGCAGGGGTGCTGCTCGGCACTCGGTGGGCTCCTGTCCAGATCGGGATTTCCTTCGTCATCGAAGCCGAAATCCACATGGCCTCGTCCAGCATCGCCCACACATCGCCAGGGTCCACGATTGCCACAGCTATGTTTTCTTAGACCACTCTGAACCATCACCACTCACCGACCGTTTTCTGTGTTCTCTCTTTGTACACTATCTTTTCGTACATCGTCGTTGTAGAGCAATGGCGTTCAAGTACTCAACAGGACAGCTCTCCAGGAGCTTGTCCAAGGCGACGACCTCAGCGCGCAATGGCGCCGCACCTCTAGCTTTGGCTCTGCCAAAGCAATCAGCACCTCAATTGAGGTCTATGGCGACCGTTCCGCCCGTCACACAAAACTCCGCCGGATCCAAGGGACCAACGGCGATGGTATTCCTGAACATGGGTGGCCCATCAACGACAGACGAAGTGGGCGACTTCTTGAGCAGACTCTTCGTATGCCCCTCCACGAACCCCCAAACGGTCCGTACGCTGACAATGCGCAGGCAGACGGAGACTTGATTCCTCTCGGACGCTACCAGAACTACCTCGGCCCTTTCATCTCGAAGCGACGAACCCCCAAGATTCAAAAGCAGTACGCAGAAATCGGTGGCGGCTCTCCCATCCGCAAATGGTCCGAGTACCAGAGCGCCGAGATGTGCAAGATCCTCGACCAAATCTCTCCCGAGACCGCGCCGCATAAGCCTTACGTTGCGTTCCGTTACGCCGATCCCTTGACCGAGGAGATGTACAACAAGCTGCTGGATGATGGTTTCGGAAACGGAAAGGGCGGAAGAGCCGTAGCCTTCACACAATACCCCCAATACTCGTGTTCAACGACGGGAAGCAGCATGAATGAGCTGTGGAAGTGGCGCCAAAGGTTGGAGGGCAAGTCAGCCACGGACGCGACGCCGGGCGATGGCACGATCTCGTGGAGCGTTATTGACAGGTGGCCGGTACATCCGGGCCTGGTAGAGGCGTTCGCGCAAAACATCGAGGCCAAGCTTCTGGAGTACCCCGAGGAGAGGCGGAAGGACGTCGTCTTGCTGTTCTCAGCACACAGCTTGCCCATGTCTGTGGTCAACAGAGGAGACCCGTATCCGGCCGAGGTTGCTGCTACCGTCTACGCTGTCATGCAGCGCCTTAAGTTCTCCAACCCCTACCGCCTGTGCTGGCAGTCTCAAGTCGGCCCGTCCGCATGGCTTGGCCCCCAGACCTCTGACTCGGTCGAGAACTACATCCACAAGGGCCAGAAGGACCTGGTCCTGATCCCTATTGCGTTCACCTCCGATCACATTGAGACTCTGTATGAGCTCGACCTGGAGGTTATCGGAGATTCAGGAAGCCCCGAGACTGTGAAGCGTGTTGAGAGTTTGAATGGCAGCCCTGTCTTCATCAAGGCTCTGGCTGATATCGCCAAGGCTCACCTTGACAGCGGCATTTCCTGCTCACCACAGATGGAGCTTCGCTGCCCCGGGTGCAAGAGCGAACGTTGTGCTGAGTCAAAGAAGTTCTTTGCGGGTCAACAAACGAAGCTGTTTGGAGCTCAGGAGAAGGTACTGGCGCAATAGGAAATATCATCGTAAACCACGGCGGGAGACTGTAATCATGTACTTTTATAGCAACCGGGATCTGTTAGGGTCAAAATGCAATGCTGGTGGGGGCAGGAATTAAAATAAGTTCAACTCTGGTCGCAATGCGTCCCATAAAAGATGTCGACTCAATTGTTGCCGGGCGGTTGAATCCATGTTGATGACGCCACCACACTTCGAGTGTGCCACTAACAATTTCCCAGGCTGAAGTTACTCCACCAAACCAGACGATCTCTGGAGGGTCATCTTTCCCAACCCATGTTCCAGCTGCAGCTCATACCCAACTTACAGAAGACTATGTTCAGCTCAAGAACATTATACAACTTACCCAGAGCTCACATCAATATTTTCCGACGAACAATGAGCTCCCAAGAAAAGATTCATTTCGGGCCCTTTGAGGTCACTGGGCAGGTTAGTCTCGAAGAAGATCTCGGTCATTGAATGGCCGTATGAGATGGGCATTGGAGCGTTTGGATTGCGCATCTTGCCATTGGAGTTCAAAACAGCTGCCGCTCATCGTCACCTGCCTGCTTCAACCCGCTATCCAGAACTCAACACGGAAACATCAAGAATAATGGCTTACATGACACAGGTCTTCTACAAGACAGCCCACTCCTTCGCCCTCGTCAACCTCAAGCCCCTCCTCCCAGGCCACGTCCTGATCTGCCCTCTCAAGCCTCATAAACGCCTCACAGACCTCCCGCCAGCGGAAGTAACAGACCTCTTCACCACGACGCAGCTCGTGCAAAAAATGCTCGCGCGCCGCTATTTCCCTTCCTTGTCAGGCACGCCGGCTGCCCCGGAGGCAGGCTCCTTCAACATAGCCGTGCAGGACGGCGCGGACGCGGGCCAGACGGTTTCACATGTTCACGTACACATTATCCCGCGCGTGCCCGGCGAGACAGCGAAGGACGACTCGGGGCCGAGGGATGAGATTTACGAGCAGATGGCGAGCGAGGAGGGCAACATCGGGGGTGCGCTGTGGGATGCGGAAATTGGGAAGAGACCCGAGCCCGGGGGCAAGTTTGCGAGAATTGAGGATGCGATGAGGAAGGCGAGAAGTATGGAGGAGATGATTGCGGAGGCTGACTTGTACCGGGGCTTGTTGAAGGAGATGGAAGCTGCTGGTGAGAGGTAGAATTGAAATATGTCTGGTTAGAACGTAGGATGAAGGATAAGAGAAAGTGTACGGCATTTGTCTGTGTTGGCTGTGAATTTAACGGCCATGAGGTGCCGGTTGTGAGATCACATGGGATTTCTCACTTGCAGACTGCAATCTGCATCTACGCCTCTTTGATGCAAGTTGATAAGAAGCATTGGAACGCATTAGTACACAATTCAATTTCAAATGTCGTCTTCAAAACATCAACTGGGCTCACCGCAACTGCTCTCAAGGCTGGCGTTGAGCATCCCTTCACGTCATCAGTCTGTAAGATACAGTGCGCTAAACTCATCTCACCCAATTAGCACAGTATGAAGGCGGACCCACTCGCACTCAACGCGTTCAGGACGAAGCGCGTCCCGTCGCGCGTCTCCCATCCCACCTAGCTTGTCACTGCAGCGACACACTTTCTGCAATTGCAAGTCGAAGCAGCCTTGGACGTCGCCACGAAGATAGCCTCGGACCAGATCTCGTCTTAGCAAACAAGTACTCAAAATGCCGAGTGCTTCATCACCCATCACATTTCCTGCCAGCTCCTCACCACCCGCAGGGAAGCGCGCGCGCCCAGCAGCGGCCGACCCGACAAAATCCAAGCCGAAAGTCAAGAGCGGATTTCTGCTTGACGATGATTCCGATTCCGACAATGACGCCCAGCAGCCACCATTGAAGAAGCAGATCCTTGACTTTGGATCGCGCAGTCAACGACCAGCCCCTGTTACACTCACCCCTGACGAAGAGATTCTCGAGCCATCAGCGCCCGCGCCCGCGAAACAGAACAACAGCGCTCCCACGGAAACAGAGCCTCCTCGCGCCGAACCGCCACGAAGCCTTGCATCTACATTGTTGAGTTCTACACCGTCGATTTTCAAGAGCGCGCGAACCTTCAAAGTAACGACTTGCACCGGCGCCTCTACAACGATCAAGCAGCGGAAGCCGACTACCAACACTTCATACGAGAACATCGTTGCTGCGAGATCTAAGACGAAGGAAGGGAGGGCGAGGCGCGCATACTATGGTATCGATATCAATGAGCTCATCGACAAGGCCAAGAAAGAGGCCGCGGAAAAGCCAAAGCCGCAAACGAAAGAGAACGATGTGCCGGTTCGGTCAGTAGAGGAGCCAGTGGTCGGCAAGCATCAGATCAAGACTCTGCTCTGGACCGAGAAGTACAGAGCCAAGAACTTTCTCGATCTCTGCGGAGACGATGGCACCAACCGCATGGTCCTGCGCTGGCTCAAGCGATGGGATCCTATCGTCTTCCCTGGTATCGCAAAGAAGGCGCCCATCTCGAGACGGCCAGGCGCGAAGCAGGGTCAGCAGGAGGAGGAAAAGCCACACAAGAAGATTCTCATGTTGACGGGCCCACCTGGTCTTGGAAAGACAACGCTGGCGCATGTGTGCGCGCGGCAAGCAGGATACGATGTGATGGAGATCAATGCCAGTGACGACCGAAGCAAAGACGTTGTCAAGAACCGCATCCGGACCTCTCTAGGAACCGAAAGTGTCAAGACGGTCGAGAACGTCAAGACCAAGGATGGTGAGCAGCAGCAAAAGGTTGCAAAACCGGCCTGCGTGGTTGTCGATGAGGTGGACGGTGTAGTCGGCGGAGCTGGAGCTTCAGGAGAGGGAGGATTCGTCAAAGCCCTCATCGATCTCGTGTTGTTGGACCAGAAGAACGGCTCAGGAGTTGTGAACAACAACCGCAAGAAGAAGAAGGGCGACGGCTTTCGTTTGATGAGACCGCTTATTCTCATCTGCAACGACGTCTACGCTCCGGCACTGAGACCTCTCCGGCAGTCAGGTATGGCTGAGATTATTCATGTTGGAAAACCCACCATCGATGCGGTTGTCACGCGGTTGAAGGCAGTCTTCGACAAGGAGGGCGTTCCCTGTGAGAAAGATGCTGCTCGCAAGATCTGCGAGGCCGCTTGGGGTATGACAAGTGGCATTGATGCCAAGCGAGGAGCCGAGAGCGGAGCTGAAGGCGATCTTCGTGGTGTCATGGTTGTTGGTGAGTGGGTTGCTGGACGTTTCAAGGCTGCTGCGAGCTTCAACGACAAGTTGACAAGGCAATGGCTTGAGAAGAACGTTATGCACGATTTAACAAACGGCGCCGGCGGAGCAAGGGGTCTTGGACGAGGAAGCACGAAAGACATCGTGTCACGCATCTTTCAGGAAGGTGGCGGCTTCCCGAAGCAAGCTTTGGACAGCACATCGCATCTCAAGCATAAGCATGAGCAGCCCAAGGCTCAGCTAGGTTTTGCCGAGTACCACAAGAAGAACGCCATGGAACGTTTGCGGCACATGGTTGACACCAGCGGCGAAGTCGATCGTATTATGACTGACATTTTCCTCGAATACCCCAACCGCGAATTCAACGACGACTCGTTCTTGTCCAAGCCCAACGAAGCTTACGATTGGATGCACTTTCTGGACACTTGCTCGTCAAGAACCTTTTTCAGCCAGGACTGGGAGCTGGCGCCATATCTAAGCCAGCCTATTCTTGCCTGCCACTCTCTCTTTGCCTCGTCGAAAAAGTATCAAGTCAACATGGGCTACGACAAGAAGTGGGGTGCAGATGCGGAGGAGAACGACGAGCCACCCGTGCCATTTTCTGGTCCTCAAGCGGACTATGCTGCCCACCAAGCATTGAAGGAGAACAAGTCTATGCTACAGGCCATTCAGGCACAGCTCACTCCCACGTTGGGGAGGTCGTTCCGAAGCCCGGAAGATGTCGCGACAGACTTCTTACCGTATCTTGTTCGCATGGTATCACCAGACGTCAAGCCTGTTGTGATTGGCGGCAGCGGCACGAGCACAGCAAGTGTACGAAAGGATACCGAGAAGGCCATGGTCAAACGCGCCGCGGAGATCATGGCGGAGGTTGGTATCGAAATGCAAAAGGGCAAGATTGAGACGGATTCGTTGGTGAACAGGGGGCCTCAGTGGGTGTACCGCATGGAGCCGTAAGTCATCATTCGTCCCCTCATGTACAAGTTCGCACTAACGTATCCTCAGTGACCTTGACGCACTTGCGATATACGAAACAGCAGGAGGCCTTCTCCTCTCCAGCTCTGCCCCAACACGTTACGCCGTCCGCCAATGCCTCGACCAAGAACTCCAAAAGACCGTCATTCTCCGCGAGGCGGCCGCGCGACAGGCGCGCTTCAAAGCGGGCAACCCCATGGGACTTGAGGAGGCCCCTGTGCAGGTGGACAAGGAGAACATCATTAAAGAGCAGGAGAAGGCTCTAGAGAAGAGCGTGAAGAAGGACTTTTTCGGGAGGATCATCCCGACACGGCCTCTGGGCGAAGTGGATCCGAACGGGACCAAGAGGAAGAAGCAGAGGGAGGAGACAAAGGAGGACATCAAGGTTTGGGTAACATACCATGAAGGATTGAATAATGCGGTCAGGAAACCTATCTCGTTCGGGGAGTTTATGAAGGGGTTGTAGAAGCGCTTTGGGTATGAGGGATGAATACGTTATGATGTTTTACCTTCACTATTGTAACTGTCGAGGGGGGGTTGAGCGTTCTTTTGGTCACGATGAATGGCATGTATTGCAACTAAACTGCCACTAATTCCAGGTCACCGCGTCATCCTCTTGCCCATCATCTCACTCAGATATTCGCAGCAGTTCGGCAGCTTTCAAGTGCAGGCGCAGCAGCCTCCCTCGGGCAGGTTTCCGCCGCTATCAACGTGTCAGTTTCCATGGTCTTCCAACTCTAGGCTTGACCTCTCTAGGGGTTAACTCACGGGCAGAAGCAGCCGATGGGGCAGGGCTCGTTGGAGTTGTTGCAGTGCTTCAGGTTGCTGGCAGCGCACTGGGCCGGGGTCAGAGGCTTGGGGGCGGCGATGGCGCTGACGGCGGCAACGGAAGCGAAGACGGTGAGGAGGGTAGAGAACTGCATTTTGGCGGTTGGTCTAGAGGATGTTTGTTGTAGGGGTTTGTTGAGCTGAGACGAGACTTGGTGATTGGATGGGGTGAATGGGTGAGAGCAACATAGGAGGAGACTGGACCGTCTTATAGCTTTCTTATCCACCAGCAGATCTCTTCGAACACAAACTCCCCGTATGCCAAATTGTAGGTCCGCGGCGGTTGTATCAAATCCACTGACCAGTAGCTAGACTTCTGGGCGGAGCAGTCCGCCTAGGAAAACTCAATGTCCGTGTACCCGATTGTATGGAAGGGCACTTTCCCTAAATCCGCCCCGTGTAGGCATCACGTCTCCGGACTACGGCCAGCTTGGATACTCGCATTTGCTCCACCTTTACCGCCTCCCACATAGTGTATAAGCCAGCAGCAATATAACTGACATGAGTTTCAGCAATCTGAAAAGCCTCCATCGCGAACTTTAAAAAACCCGAATGTTGCCTGAGTCGTGGGCGTAGGGCTGGGGACGCCGATGCGGGTATCCTGGGATGAACGTGGGGGGAGTAGGTATGAGATGAACTGGGGGGCAGATCCCAAGTTGGTGGGAGTTGAGGGCATCCCTGCCCAACTACCGGTTGGAAAACTATCCCGCCGGCTACCGGCCAATGGGCTCAGAGGGAAGGAAACCGAGAGCGAAAGGTTGACTTGCTTAGAGGACTGGAAGGCGATGTTGTCATCCTTGCTCAAAGACTCAATTCATTGAGCTTTTGCATCAACTGGAAACCGTTTTCCCTGGATAAATAGACTCTATGATAATAGCCTAATTGTATTGACGGGCAGCAACAATTGACTCGAGAATGATGCAGAACAAAAGGCATGTCCAGACGAAAGTGGCAAGTTGAACAGCAGCGAGCCATTTCCATCCCGTCGGCAACCATTTCCGAGATGATTCTCAAAAGAGGCATGGGCCTAGTCGAGTTGCAAGACCTATCCTTTCCGCCCCAAGTTGGACAAAGGAAATCTCGCCTATTAAGGTTCTCGCCAGGCCGTTACTGACTCTGTCGCTCATTACGTACACGAGATGATGCTCCGGCACGCTCGGGTCAACAGCGGCTCCATCCGCAGTTACCATTTTAGGACCTGCGACGGCTGTCAACTTGTGGAATATGCCGTCGGTGAGTATTTGGCGGACTTTCGGGCTGCGGTTGTAGTCTAGGTAGTTGCAGCCTGCTACTTGCAGGGGATGGGTATGATTATGAATTGTAGTCATCTTCTGACTTATGCTATGTTGCGGTATCTATAACATCATTAGGTAGCTCATCCGCCACAAAAACGACTCGCTGTTTGGCGCAACATGTTGTCTACAGCCTTTGATATTTCGCTGAATTGAAAAGCAAGCAGACAGGACTGTGCAGTTCTTTGCAGAGAAAAGGGAGGTTTATTTCTATGTGGATATGTTTGTTCTATTCTGAATTCATCCAAAGAAGATCTCGGAATTAAACTCTGAAGAGCTTTACTATCCGGGCGGGTAGTAGGCATAGATGATGCTAGAGACAACAGGGACGACGGTAACAAAATTGTATGAAATAAACTATTAGACCTAACATAATAGTCATCCGTACGATTAGCAAGAATCCTTCTCAATGCTCATTATCAACGAGACGTTGAACAATAGGCTATCCCTCACCTTGAGCAGCGCAACGTAGTCTCCACGACAGGCATTCATATGACCACATCACTCCACTGTTGTGTGATTGACACATCCATAACAACAATCAGGGAGCCTTGACTTTCACATGGCCCTCTGACGTCACCTTGTAGTTCGTTCCTTCTTTGTAGAGCAAATGGATAACCGCGGCAATGAGAGAATACAAGTCGGGGTTCTCGCGATTCTTGGCCTTGACGTTATTAGCCCATCCGTAGGCTAGATCCATGTCGTCAAACATAGCCCCAAAGGACGTCAGATGGAAGAACTGAGACGTGTGGTAAGCAAAAGAGACTGAAGAAATGATTCATTCTGGTAAGAGAGCCTACCTCGTGCAAAACGTTCGTCATGAAGCAGTTTTGGAGCAAGGCACCCACTCGTTCTCGCTGATCTTTCGAAACTCATCGGGAGCAATTTCTGCTGATGCTTTATTAGCCGTTTCCTGGGCCCCTTCTACAAACCCCTGCCGCGCTGGAATTCGATCTAAAGGGGGCGAAAGTTAATCGATTCGGGGATTCTCAAACGCTGACTGGTCAAGTCTTTGCTAACACCACTGAAACAAGGTCACTTGACTGCCCAACAGACAGTGAATCCTGCGGCTGGCCGGTATGATACACTTCCTCGGGCCATTCGAGGGTAACAATTTCAGGTGCTAATGACTTCATGCTAGTGTCGTGGTTGCCGCCATTGAGCCGACTTAGAGTGGTCAAATTGGAGTCAACCCCCCTGGGGCTGAACCTACGTACTATACGTAAGCCCATCAGAATATTCAAATGACACCCCGTTCGTCAGTTTGCATGGTATCTGTACTCCTTTCTTCAATATACCCGTATCTGACCTACTACTCTCGTTGAACTGCAACAGCTGACAGGTACTCGTGAATCAAATATTAACCAGGTAAAATAGAGGCCCACACGAGATATCTTACGTTAGAACAAGGCACAACAAAGGTGAGGTCGCCCGTCTTTCTTTCTTGTGACTCTTTCGTTGAGCACGCAACTAAAAGTTCCACCGTGCGCGATGATCGGTTACTTAAGATCCGAACATCATCTGTCTTCAGTGCGGGAAGTGGGCTGGCTTTTTATGACTAAAATGCTCTGAAAACCGCAGGTAATCACGCTTGACCATCTTTGTTATGGTGTATTTAAGTATACGCGCGCGTGTGTGGGTGTATGTGTGTGTCATGAGCTGACCGAGCTTCCGAGAAGCGGATACTCTTTACAGCTCTCACCGATAAATACGTCTCATGCAGAAATTCGGCCATCTTTAAGAGAAATGCTAGCAATTCTTGGCGTCCTAAACGCAGGCAATTTCCTACAAGTTCCGAAACGGAGAACACATTGCAGACTGACCAAACTTACGGCCAGTAGCCGCATTCAACCATCCTTCATCAAAACGTAATTGGTTCCGTCATAACCAAGCCGAACTTCCCTATTTGAGGCAAAGTGTTAGCCAAAGTAGACGTCGGAAAGAAACCAAGTGCTCATACATCTCAGATGTGGTGTGAATCACATCGTCGTACATGCCTCCTGGGTTGACCGTTCCCAAGATTGGATGGAATTTATCACCGGACCCTCGTTTGTAAAGTCGAATACCAGGCAATGCGACATCTTCCACAAAACCCTCTTCAGGTGCTATTCGTGAGCTAAGGGGTGTGCTTATCGTGACTGAGCCAATCAAGCTGAATGGCGCAAGACGATCTCTCAAATTTCTTGTATCAAGTTCCTTGATGCCACAGAGAGCATCGTACTTTGAAGGGGTACGGTTCGAGCTACAACGTGAAGCGATCCATATGTTGAAGGTCTGGAGGTTCTCGAATCGGTCGAGGCGCAACCAGTGGAAATCGTAGACATCGTGGCGGCGAGGAATTCCGGGAAGATCGAAATTGGCACACAGTAGCTGCAGGGGAAAGTCCGGACCAAACGAGAGCTCCACGTTTCGAGCGTACTTGAAAAAGGCTAGTGGTGTGATGCCTATTTTTGGGAAGGTTTTTACGATTGGATGAAGCTCGCAATACCCGAAAAACATCTGCACAGTCGGCATATCGGTGAAGATGAATGTTGTCGACCTGTAGATGGACTGCAGGCACTCTTCCGATCTACGTTCGTTAGTATTGAATGGTCTTCTGATAGGTGGGGCAACTCACACGGTCTTGCACAACAAGAGCATGGAAAGATATGGGTTTGACCAGGCGTTGTTTTCATAGCCACTGCAGCCTTTTTTCCAACAAGTAAACCCTGAAGTACCAAAGCCCGGCAAAGCCCCCTTGCCGTGCTTCTGATAGGCAACCTCGCCACAAGGCCAGTGGTTCATCCATGGAGATTGCAAATATCTGGCATAAGGCCTCCCGATTCCAGGGCAACTGTGACGAGAGATATGCTCGCCTAAGGGAACGCCGAGGCGGACTCTCACCTCTTCAAGCTCTTTTTGCAATGGGTCCTGAACATCGAACTCGATAGAGCACGGCCAATGGCAGAAGTGATGGTACTCTGGTTCTCCATGATATAGAATATGTTGACGGAGACCACAGGAGCGCCAGAGCTCGAGATATATGGAATCACGGACCTCGCGCGGTAGTACATTGATGAAGGCAGATTTGATCGGAGGATTGACGGGCATCGTGGCTGATTTGTCGAGTATGGTCCGATGTGATGTGAGCTGTGGTGGAGGTGTACCACAAAAGACCGGACTTGGCCAACGGTGCGTTTAAATCAGAACAGCCAACAAGAGAGCCCCCAATCTCAACACCTGACGATTTAGCGACAGCCAAAACGGACCGCTGAAGGGTTGTGGCTGCGCAATACTATTATTAGCAGCTGGCGTTGGGGGCTGGCGGTTCGCATGAGCTGCAGTTGTTTTCCCCGTCATGAGTATTGATTTATGGTCGCATTAGGTCATGCGGCATCACCAATGCGGATTCGGGCGCTTAGAACGGCGAGCAGCCGATCCGGGCAAGTCAATGGAGCCTTTGTGCGAATCTGTACTAATTAAGGCACCCGACGTTGAGGACACCTCGTCTCTATGCAAGTATTAAGGTCAAGCGCATCTGAAATGTGTTGACGTGCTTGAAAGCTTCACCAACAAGTCAATCGAAGTGGTCTTTTCTATTGAGCGCATGACACAGAATCTCGGAGATTGGAGAGTCAACCACGTCGCCTCTAACATGTGTGTTTAGTTGATTTTGCAAAAACTACATAAGAAATTTCCAAATCTATTATATGGTGGTCGGTGAGGCAACAGCACTACTCAATTGTTAAACTTTTGCCAATGTCAGACTGGACAATGTTTTCGCGAATCTTAGCCAGCAACGTGGCCCTAAACGCGTCGCCACCATCCGGCTTGGCGATTACGGGGGCGTGATCTCCAAGGACTTTGAGTTTATCAGTGTGCCACGGAGCCAGGTCAACTCATCGGCACGAGCTTCACTCGCAGCCCCGTGACTCGGCTTTTACTCATACAGGGAACGTCAACAGGCAGTTCAATTGTAGTTTGTAAACGCCGTAAGTTCATCAACTAGGCTTGATCAACGCACTAACGTGGACGGCATGCGGAGATTCTCAAGCCTGACTAAGCTTGCGGGCTACTTGCGTGGTATTCCAACTCTAGGAAGTTTAATCTGGCAAGACTTCCAAGGGCAGTGGCATGATACGCAGGGGTCAGTACCTCGTTAGAAGCTTTCGTAACTTGGGGGCCAGGCTGAAATCCGGGAATCGCTGGGCGGATTCTGCCTGGCGCAGCACCTCTTGCACCAACATGCAAGGGTTGAACCCACAAATCACCAACAAGAGTACGCATTCTATTCTGTTGGCTTTTCTATCAAGACGTTGCTTACACTGAACCAACAAGCCATCGTCATGAGCTAGCGAAGATCTTGTCATGAAGGAATGTTCGTAAAATAACGTTCAAGGATTTCTTCTAAGTTCTACGTCACGAAGCTGACGCCTGTGTCTCCGCGAACAAGATCGTGAGTGATTTCACGCAAGTCCCACCACCAAAGTCCCATTTGATTTTGATCTAGCTAAAAGAAACTTCAAGTTCCAATGTGAAGTGAACCAAGTATATAACGGTGCCAGTCTCCTCACTCGAGGCTGTCAGTCTCATCAGACATCACAACCTCCATCTGCAATCACTTACAACCCCCATCTTCAGACCACATCCCAACGCTTCAATACTCAGAATGAAGGCCAGTGCCATTCTTTTCTCTTCCCTCCTCACCCAGGGTAGCCTTGCGGCCATCGCTGTGTTCGCGTCGGAGACAGCTGGCGGCACTGCTGGTCTCACCTTCGACGTCTGGTACTGGGACGGACCACCAGTCGATGATTGGGCCGACCATACGCCCAAAACCTATTGCAGACTCCAAGGAAGCTTTGACAGCTCATGCGAGGTGTCTGGTTACAAAGTCGTTTTGCACTCGGCCAATACCGATGGTTGCAACTACGGCACCGACATTAAAAGCGGTAAGTTTCGCGGTGATGAGCCATGACGTCTGATTCGTGAACGCGTCCATATACTGACCAATCATCCCATAGCCACGATCACGAACTACAAGGGAGAAAGCATTGAAGTTCCCTCTGACGGTTGCAAGGAAATCAGTACCTGCGTCTCAAGCGGCCTTGGCGGTGTTAGCATCAACGGTTGGCAGTGCGACTTCTAAAATCTTGTGTTTGGCTTAAGGTATCCCGCATTAGCACGCTAGCACAACTGTTGGCCTGTAGCTACTCATACGCGGTCGTCGGAATAACGTTAGCGGGATGTCCCAAACGGATTTTCTTTGGGAGGGAGAGGAGGAGCGAGAAGGGTAAATTTACATCTGTAGCCGTAGACATCTTAGGTGGTTAGGTTCAACGCACCCCGGGTCAATCCCCTGATAGCTCCCCTGACCCCCAGAGCGCCTATGAAGCATCGTTGCTGGGATTTATGCTAGAAGAATTGACTCAATCGAGAAGTTTGTGATCCACGGCTATCTGGTTTCATATTTGATAAAGAAAAAAATTCCTATCTGCCTCAAGTTCAGTGGTCATATTCATAACAGACCATGGTCTTCGATTTAGCCTACGCTTCAACTTCCTGCAAAGACATATGTACACTATGCTGCCAAGAATGTTGAGTAGAAGACACACGCCATCCCTTTCCATCATGACATGACCTTCTGAACGCTAATCAGCCTGAAACTAGACTTAAAAGTCGAGTTGAGAGCTTGACTGGCTCTGCTGCAGTATCTCCAGCCGTTACAGGAATCAGGAAGATGATGAGAACTAGTAACATCCTACTCTATCCATGTCCTCCTATCTAGCCTTTCAAGCACAACTCCCAAAGCGTTCCTCAACCCGTTCAGTTCCTGACCCTGTTCTTCTGACAGTAGCCCCTCTTGCAACCCTCGCAGAGCTCTTGCTCGTGTGGCGGGCCCTCTGTTTTATTGTAGTCTGGCCGCTCCATCTCAACGCCCGCCCACAACTTGAGCCGGTATGCGATGCGTTTCACGTAACAATCTTTGTCGACCATGAAAGCGCCGAGGGTTTGGCAGTCGATGCAGTGCTGGTTGAAAACGGTAGCGTTGTAGCCATTGCCCGAGTATCCCCTTATCAAAGTTGCTACCGTCCTACTGCCCCACATACTGTTGTCGCAGGCTTCGTTCTCGCACGTGAACCTGCCCATGATACATGTTTGCCATTCTTTGACTGGATGTTGGTCGCTGTCCTGATTGAACCACGTCGAGCCGATATCGTCGGCCACGGCGGTGGCAACCGCTTGGTGGAGCCGCGGAAACATGAAAGAGGCTTCTCTTTCCTTGTGGACCGTGGGCTTTTTTCGTGCCATTGATTCAAATGTAATTGACGAGGGTACATAAAAGTGCAAGTACAGAGGTAAAATGGTCCTGCGCAGAAATTTCATGTGGCCTCCTTTTTATACAAAGGACGGCCGCGCGAGAGTACAACAACAGTGCAGGTCTCGACAGACTTTGACTTAGCGTTGTAAATGCAGGAGGCCGACGACCCCGCAGCTGGCAGGATGGCGAGACACCTGGAAGACAGGACGTCCCCGTATAACACTGCATGTCTTGTCTTCACATGTGGCAGACTTCGACGGTAAATTTGCCGAGAGGGGAAAATACTTTCAGGCCATAAATACTATTAGAATCCACATGATATCTATGAATTGAATCATCCTCAACACCCCTTGCCAATGTTGCGGTTGCATATAAGGTTAGTAACAGACCGTCTTGAGGTTATTTCCTTACCAAAGTATTCGGCATCCTGTCGTCGGCGGGTGTAGCTAGCTCTGCTGTCGGTGGCACGAGGGTGCGTGGGATATCGTCTGTTGGTGTGTTGATGTAGGTCGCCACATATCATCTTGAAAAGCTTTATTTGGTTCAGCTGAACCAAGGATATGGATAAAAACGCCAGGGAATCTGAATATTCCATCACAAAGGGTGTGAAATGAAAACCTATTTAATACGTCTTTTTGGTTCGATCGCAAAGGTGTCTTGTCAGCTTCTGACATCCACTGGGCGTGCCTGTACATGTTCATCTGAACAGGGCTGTGTACTTCAACACATGCGTGACAAACAACCGCGTCCACAAGCTTCATTAGTAACAACAATCTAGCCCTTTCGGCGCTTGAATAGGCAAAAGAATAATTGTTCTCTACGTAACGAGTCACCCAGTTTCCCACGACTCGAAGTAGGGCATTGTAAACCACGACTCGAAGTAGGGCATTGTAAACCACGACTCGAAGTAGGGCATTGTAAAAATCGCAAAAAGAAACGGCTTTTCCGACACCGAGAATCGAACTCGGAGCTCTCCGGTGAAAGCGGAGTATGTTAACCACTACACCATGCCGGATGATGGGGAACTAGGTCAAAATTGTGTCTATGGAGGGCCGTAAAGGCGGGGGCGTGGGGGGCATGCGTCCAACCTTGCAGGGGCAAGCATCCGGGTTTTCCGAGGTCGCCACCGGAACCGAGCCGAGCCGGGGCCGAACAGCCTCTGGCAGCTGGCGAGAGAGATGACGACAACGGAAACGGGAACGAGAACGAGGACGAGGCATGGGAATAACAAGCAGTCTGACTTCAAATCATGCCCCGAGGATTGAGTGTATGGACAGACACATCTGTAACTTTATTAAGGTTTGATGGCTACCAGGAGTGGTTGTTCCCTAAAGAAACGCTTGTGTTCCCCCGTTAGACCCCCCCGGGCCATGTTTAAAGGGTCATCCCCATTACAGCTGTATGCAGCCATGCAATATCTACAACTCGAAGCCAATCTTCATTTTCCCAGCAAGAAGATCTAACACATCTTGACCGTACTCCCACCCCCATACCACGGCGTCCAAACCGCATCAACCCGCCCCCAATAGTAAAACTTGTACGGGTCGAACCCGGGCCCCTCCACGGCCGCCATGCACATCGTCCCCTTCCCGGGGTCCTGCGCGACGGCCATATCCCGCGCGCCGGCGTCCTCATCTCCGGCTTTGACGCCCAGGTTGCACCACGACAGGTGGAACGCGCCGCACACGGCAACGTGGCACTGGTTGGGCCCGGCGGTGAGGCGCGGCGCGCCGAAGAGGGTGTTGAAGACGACGTGCATGGCTTGCAGCACGCCGTGCGAGGAGTCGCCGCCGCGGTAGCAGGTCCAGGCGCGCGAGGGGGCAGGGAGGCCTGGGATGGGCGAGGCCTGGCGCGGGGTGAGGAGGTGGGTGTTGTTTTGGTGGGGGGTTGTGAGGGAGAGGCCTTCTTCGAGGAGGGCTTTGGCGGACTCGTAAGCGGTTGGGGAGGAGAGGATTGGGGATGCGGTGGTGAGGGCTGCATGGAGGAGCAGGAGGATGAGGGCTGGGAGGTTCTGTGGTGTGTGAGTATCCTAAAGTGAGGTTTTTGGTGAGTTGGTTGACGTACCATCTTGACTGTTTCCTGGTGTCAGTGATGACCGCGAGCGAGACTCCCTTCCCAATCACTGGAGAGAGACTCTTGAGAAAGGTCATTGATGGGAATGACTTCAGCCCTTATGAAGCGTGGCTCATGTCCGCAGGGGTGAGTGATTGTCACACAAATTCTCAAGAGGCACAAATAAGTCACCACAGATAACGTCTTGGCAAGATTCATGGGGTTTGCTTTCTTTGCCAATACTCCAGAGGGATGCTTTCATGTTTGCAAATGATGCCGGAAGCAGACCTGCTGAAATATAAGTGTCACGGTGAGGCTTCGTGAGATGAGAAGTCCGTTAGGCAATGAGCCGTGTGGAAGTTGCTTGTGCCTCGTTCGATGAAAACCCACTAGCACATTTCACAAATCACACGAGTTTGGGATTTTCATTGTTGATATGAGGGCGGTTGTGACAGTGTGCCAAGCAACAGATTGGCACAAAGCCTCTCTCACTCCTCACCTCATTTTCAATTCATGTCTCACTTATGGGGTAGTTGGTGTAATAAACTAAAGAAAAAGTGTATTGTGGTATCGGTGATACTGCTGTATCAGACAGGTAGACCCTGCCACTCTAAACAGAAAAATCTGTCTGCCTCTCTCTGCGCTCATGAGCGCAGACGTCTATCTTCTAGGTATCTTGCTCTGCGGTATTGCCCGCTTAATGACACAACTCAACGTACATCATCCCCCGCCCATGCAAATATCTCAGTTGTTGGGTATCAACTCCTCCTCCGCCGCCACCTCTGCCAGGATCTCGGTGCTCGCATTGCTTGGTGCCGAGCTTGCGACAGGCTCATACTTATCCTCGAGATAAACTGCAGAGTCTTAGCAAGGGATTCAGTCAGCTGGGAAGAGAAGACTTACCATTAGGTTTGACCATGAAGGCGGCCACCAAAGCCAGTCCGAACAGGGCGGACAGGAGCACAAAGATAGCCTGGTCGAATGTGCCGACCGTTGAGTAGTACAGCGTGTTAAACGCGATGGGGCCCAGGACTCTCGCCAAGGAGTGCAGGACACCGATAGCGCCCAGCAGCTGCCCGACCTGGTCCGCCGGAACGTGCTTCGTGATGGCGGCCTGGATCGTGGCACTACCGAGACCGCCAAAGGACGTGACCATGCCGGACATGACGAAGACGGCCTCGTTCCTAGCAAAGAGGTAGCCGAGCGAGCCGGTGACGTCGGACAGGAGCGCAAAGCGGAGGATCCACGTGTCGACGGTGTCTGCGCCGTTGTTCGACTCCACGATGGACACGCCCGAGACACGGCGGCGGTAGGCGGCGGGCCGGACGCGGAAGACGTAGTTGATGGTCGGGAGGACGATGAGCAGCGCCAGCACGCGGACCATGGAGACGGCGGAGATGAAGCGGGAGCTCTCGAGGGTGCCCCAGCCCCACGTCTCGGGGGACTCGGAGTACAGCAGGAGGACGGTGCCGGCGCTCATCGCGGCGCCGAGGAGGATCATGTCCGTGAAGGAGAGAGCGAGCAGGTTGATGCGCAGCCGAGACGAGGTGCCGGGCCCGCGGGGGTAGAGGACCTTAAGGGGCGCGAGGGGATTCGCGGCCTTGATGGAGGCCCAGGTGGAATTGTCGACGGCCTTGGCCTCCTGCTCGCGGTCGTGCTTCTCGCGGGCGCGCAGCTGGCGCTTGATGCTGAGGGACTCGGGGACGACGAAGCCGACGAAGATGATGAAGACGATGTGGCAGCCCATGGTGACGTAGAAGACGGAGAGCAGGCTGCCGGTCCAGGTGACGAAATAGCCGGCCAGCAGGGGGCCGAAGGCGAGGCCGGTGAACAGGCAGGCGTGGAGGTAGCCAATGCGCACGCCGCGCTTGGAGGGCGGGGTGCAGTCGCTCGTGTAAGAGTTGATGAGGACGCTGCCGGCGGTGAAGGAGCCTGTGATGCCGTCTGCGACGGCGCCGACGAGGAGCCAGTTGTAGTGGAAGGTCCAGGGGAAGTTGGCGCACAGGATGACGGTCGCTTCGGCGACGACGCCGCCGACGGATGCGATGGCGAGCAGCTTCCTCCTGCCGTAACGGTCTGACAAGTGACCCATTCTGGGCGCAGTGATGGCGGATAAGATACCGGTGGTGAGATTAATGGCCAGGGTGAACATGGACACGCGCTTCTTCACTTCCGGGATGAAGCATTGCGGATTGTCCGCCCCGAGCACGACGGGCGTGTACACGAACGCCGGGTCCAGGACCGTCTGGTCCGCAAAGTGCCTTTGGCATACCAAATCCACGATTCTGCAGTCGCACGGCATTAGCGACTATTTTGCGACACGCACCAACTCACATAACATCATCTCTTCATCGAACAACATACAGATTCAGCTTAGGCACGAGGGAGCCTCCAAAGGCGAGGGTGAAGAGGGCATATGGGAGGAGGAGCCAGTAGACCTGGCGCAACACGCTTGTCAGCAACGAGAGGAAAAGGGATGATGATTAGCCAGCCCGCGGCACAGGCCGGCAAGGTTTGGTGGTGTCCTACAGATGGCGTTTTCCACCAGGGCAGGTCTGCGAAGTCTGCGTAGCCGGGCCATGTGTCTTCGCAGGAGGAGGTCTCGCTGCCTGAAGCGCCGGCGCTGAGCAGCGATGTTGTTTCGGTGGCCTCGTGGATGGGCTTTCCTTGGGTGTCGCGGTCCACGCGGGTGACGACGATGTCGTCCTTAGGCGCTGACATGTTTGCGCCGCGTTTGACTTCTCTGGGTTGGGTTGTTTTTGTCGCAAAGAGGTTGAGAAGCTTCCTGGAGCTCTCGCTGGACGAGAAGACAGCGTGGGAGGTTCGAAGAAGTTATGCTGAGCTTTTTGAGAAGCTGATTTCGTCGGGCGTCGGAGCTATTTCGTCCCTCTCGGACTTGGATGTTGGGGGCCGGTTCAGTTATCGCAGCGACACTGCCACGATGCCATTCCTGTTGGATCGCACTTTTGGTGATACAGCAAGGTCTCTCTCAGCCGCACTCTCGCAGGAAGCGGGAGGCAGTAATTATGAACAGAAAAGATAGAACGGAAAACGCTGAAGAGGGAGGGGGCTGAGGAGGGGCCGTGGCTACATGACCAAGGCCGTGACGGGCAGAGAGGTAGGAATGGGAATGGAAACGAGAAAAGAAATAGAAAACAAGCCCGCTGCGAGCTTCGTACCTACGCTACCTTACGTCGCTGGGGACCGGGGGGCGCTGTCCACATTGAGAGATAAGGCGCGTGTGGGACAGCGATGGACGCTGATGAAATCGAGCCAAGGGCCCGGGCGGCGACACAGGGACAGAGACAGAGGAACGACGCACTGGACACAGCAGACAAGACAGGGGTTTGGGACTGTGTGGGATGGGGGGGCAGAGCTGGGATGCCGGAACTTCTGGACAGCGCGGGTAGGGATCCAGGGGGTGATGATCGGATGGAGAACCTAAGGGCACCACGCACCGCCGGGGATGCGTACTCCACGACTCGGGGAGGCGACGATGGGCGCTGCCATGCGCTGCGCAACGCTGGGAATCCAGACGTGAAGCAGACAAGGTCAGAGCAGTGCGCGCCAACGGTTCCTATTGGCGCAGGCAGAAGAAGACTCTCAAGTGACAAAATAGAGAACAGACCAGACCAGACCAACGCCGCAACGGCCTAACCACGTCTCGTTGGGGCCGGTGGACTGGCGGAGTTTTGTTGGTACAGATCGAGAGAGATGCGGGAGGAATGGCCGCGGACTCCCTTGGACTCGACTCTATCAGCAGACGTTCATCATGTTGCGGTCATGACAGGGCAATTCAGCATGAACCCCCATGGAACAGGTACGTAAAAGGGCAGTGATGTGCCCTCTCCCTCTATCACACACCGTCTAACAAGCCCATCATCATCACCAGCGTCACCACCATCAATCCCTCAAAACAGGTCCTCGCAAACCACAGTGTCCCTGCCACAAGTCTGCCCAGCGATGGCCCGCGTGCCTGCCGGACCTGGGGTTCTCGACGAGTGCGAACCAATCTCGTGGGACGGATGGCGCATGAGTTGGCGTATGCCAGGCATATCCATGACGCAGTTTCGCAGAGATGGGCGCGATAAGGGGTGCCACCCTTCGGCTACTCTTCACTGTCCGCAGCCACTAACAGCTGCTTCTTTACTTTACCTACGTAGGTACATTAGGTGTGTACTGCATTCCTAGCATTCAGATCTGTCAGGGCCGACAGTTAGTGAGGGGCACCGCATCCAATGGAATTAGTACTCTGTAATACTGTTCAGTGCTAGTCCAGTCGCAGCCATCGCGAACCGGGATTCGACTCGACCGCAGTCCGGGGCTTGATTTCTAAGCTTGATGTTTCCCCGTTCTTGATACCCGCGCGGCCACTTTGCTCCTTCACCGTGGGCGACCAACAGGTATCGCTGTCACTGGCCGTCGGGTTTGTCACTGATACGCCAGCAAGCAATGCAAATGCTACCCAAATACTACCCAAACCACCCTGACCCGAAAGCAATGATAACCACGACTCCGCGTCAAAATACGTGTCAGATTGACCCAGCATGCGTAACAATGTCCACACAGTCAGAGCACCACCTCTCACAGAACACCGAGTCTCTGAGTCCTGACAGCAGCGGCTCACTGACAACGGCGCAAACTCACTATCCAAAAACGGAACACAGTCCAACGCCCAACGCCAACGCCCCCTCAGAGGCCGACGGCATTTATCCTGTCGTTACCCGTCGACAAGGTTCGGTGGTCGGCCTGTTTCAGCACCGACCGGCGGACCGGTCCCGCGGTGCCACTGTCCTGGAAGTTCCATCTGTTGGCTGAAAGTCTGCCCTGTTTTGCGAACTCTGTTCTGCCGAGCCTGGGCTGGCCCAGGTTTCGTCTGAAGGTGCTGCTCCTTGCGCTCCGGTTTCCGACTTGCTAGAACGCCAGAAGAACATCAGGGTGGTCCGAAAGCAATTTGTGAGAAGTTGATTGCCCCCGTCTGCAGCTTCGCTATCTGTTTGCCATCATCCGACGGCATATCGCCCTGTCCACGGGGTGGTGTGCTGTCCGCCATGTGGTGTCTTGACGGCCAACAAACTCCGCTCCGCTTTGCTGTGCTGGAAAATGGTAATCTACCTACCGCATTCAGCACTTTGCCGTTTTCCAAACAAAAGTGATCCTATCGTCGGGCGTTTCCACGCCGAGTCAGCTGGTGATGCAAACTCCACCTCTCTGCAGCGATCGATGGCCACGCCATCTTGCGAAGCATTGCGAAGCAAATGCTCAGAGCTCGTCACTATCGAAAAGAAGGATCGACCAAGATGTAGGCCACGCAAGGGACATCGTCGTTGGTGAATACGACGGCCGCGTGGATGCAACTATGCCTCGGCGGCGTTGAGGAGGAAAGAGAGGGGGCGACAACTTGACTTCGTGAATGCGGCTGCTCTTATCAAGGTGCTAGCGGAGCACAGTCCAATCGTTGCTGAGTTCCATGCACCCTCACGTTTTGTGGTCGTAATTGACTTTGGGGAACCTCACCGAGACATTTTATCAGATCGCACTCGGTGTGGGTCGGCCAGCCCCGGTGAGCTGCATTCTCGGACTTGCGCAGGAGCCAATCACGCGTGCCTCCTGCTGACGTAAGTGAGGACTCCTATCAGCCTTGTACCAAAACTTTACGATCGCCTCACGTTTGCTCGCATCGCGTAACGCCCTCGCGACGGGCTTCATCGACTTTTGCAACAATCCGCCCGCCCGATTTCATCACCGAACTTTCCAAAATGGGTGTCGTCAAGGGAGGTGTCTGGACCAACATCGAGGATGAAATCCTCAAGGCCTCCGTCTCCAAATACGGCCTGAACCAGTGGGCGCGTGTCTCGTCGCTGCTCGCCCGCAAGACCCCGAAGCAGTGCAAGGCGAGATGGAACGAATGGCTGGACCCGAGCATCAAGAAGATCGAGTGGAGCAAGGAGGAGGATGAGAAGCTGCTGCATCTCGCCAAGTTGATGCCCACGCAATGGCGCACCATCGCCCCCATCGTCGGCCGAACCGCCAACCAGTGTCTCGAACGATACCAGAAGCTCCTCGACGAAGCCGAAGCCCGCGAGGCCGGCTCGTTTGGCCTCACCGGTCCGGAAGGCGGCGAGACGCAAGCACCCAGTGCCGATGATGTCAGGAGACTGCGTCCCGGCGAAGTCGACCCCGACCCCGAAAGCAAGCCCGCCCGCCCCGACACGATCGATCTCGACGAGGACGAGAAGGAGATGCTGAGCGAGGCTCGCGCGCGTCTGGCAAACACACAGGGAAAGAAGGCGAAGCGCAAGGCGCGAGAGCGCCAGCAGGAGGAGTCGCGCCGCCTGGCTGCGCTGCAGAAGCGGCGCGAGCTGAAGACGGCCGGCATCAACATCAAGGTTGTCACGCGCAAGAAGGGGCAGATGGACTACAATGCCGACATTCCGTTCGAGAAGAAGGCCGCGCCCGGTTTCTACGATACCACCGAGGAGGAGGCGCGCAACGAGCAGCAGCGGTTGGCGTTCGACCCGAGAAAACAGCAGCTTGCGAGCAAGCGCAAGGGTGACGGGGATGAGGATGGCGAGAATAAGAGGAGAAAGAAGGAAAAGGAGCCGCCGTCTGCGTCCTTCCAAGCCGCCATGAAGGCCGGACAGATGCAGAAGATCCGCGAGGCCGAGCAGAGCAGCAAGCGACGGGCGCTGAATCTGCCTGCGCCGCAGGTCAGCGAGGGCGAGCTAGAGGAGATTGTCAAGATGGGCATGGTCGGAGAGAGGGCAAACATGATGGCGCGCGAGAGCGAGAACGATGCGACACGTGGGTTGGTCAGCGAGTACTCGACTTTGAACAACAGCGCCCCGATCAGGACACCCCGAGCACCGGCGCAAGAGGACCACATCGCGAACGAGATCAGAAACATCCGAGCTCTGACGAACACGCAATCATCGCTGCTTGGTGGTGAGAACACCCCTTTGCACGAGGGTGCCGAGTCGACTGGATTCGATGGCATTGCGCCTCGCAAGCAAACCGTCGCAACACCCAACCCCATGGCAACGCCGATGCACGCCAACGGCGTGGGTCAAACACCAGCTCGGGTTGGCCAGACCCCCATGAGGACGCCCCGCGACAGCTTTGCGTTGAATGCCAACGACGGCACAATGGTCGGCGCCACCCCGAGAGACGTGAAGATGAGAGACATGGCTCTGCGGAGTCAACTACGACAAGGCTTGGCGTCTTTGCCCAAGCCGAAAGATACTGAATGGGAGCTGGAGCTGCCTGATGAGCAGAAGGAGCTCGCAGCAACCGACGAGATGATGCTCGAGGATGCTGCGGAACGAGACCGCAGAGAAGCCGAGTACAAGGCAGCACAGCATGCCCTGGAGATGCAGAGAAGGACACAAGTCATGCAGAAGAACCTGCCCCGGCCAAGCCAGGTGGACGTCACTGCACTTCTGTCTGTTGCAAGCCAGGTGAAGAATGAGGCGGAGGCGCTCATTGCCAGAGAGGCGGCTGCGTTGATTGCCAACGACGCAGTCAAGTACCCTTCACCCAAGATTACCGTAAGCGGTGTCCCGCCTCGCCTGCAAAACATCAGCGACAACGATCTTGCCGAGGCCCGCCTGCAGATTCTGAGTGAGACCAACCCCAGACCTTCCCGGGCCGAGATTCAACAGTCCTTTGACAACCGCGGCAAGAACTCCCTGCTTCTGGGACTTGGCTGCTATGGCGATGATGAGGAGGAAGAAGAGGCAGCTATGAGAGATGCCTTTGATGTAAGTCCAGAGACGAGTTGATCTCTACGAATCATTAGCTAACGATGCCACAGTCCATTCAAGACGCCATCGTGGCCACTGCCGAAAAGGCCATCAAGCTGGAGAAGAAGCTTGCGCTGCACCTTGGCGGCTACCAAAAGAGGCAAAAGATGCTAAAGGACAAGATTGGCGAGGCCGCCGAGGCTCTGGAGAAGGCTAACAACGCCCTCAGCGGCTTCAAGACCCTCGCCATCTCGGAAGAGGTCGCCATCCAACGGCGCCTGGGTGCCCTTAGAGACGAGGTCGGATTCGTCAGCAGGAGAGAGCGCGAGGCGCAGGAGCTCTACCGCAAGACGAAGGAGGAGCTGGACGCGCTCCGCAGCAACGGGGTGAACGGACACTATTAGAATGTATTGTACTGTACGATTGGGTCTTTTGTGAAAACACCGGGGTGGTGGGCTGGCTGGCTTATAACGCCTGGGCATGGCAAATTGAAATTTTTATTATGTGATCCCATCTAACGCCATTTGATGCTATGCTTTATATATCATTCTCAACATCGTGCTTGAAATCATGTACAGTATTATCAGTACCCCTTATTTACGCGAACCAAGCCTGGGCAGCTTGATCGGCACCAGCGTCAGCACCGACACAAACGCAATCGCCGTACAGCAGACGAACGTCAGCCGCAGCGCCGCCTCGTAGCTCATGACGACCTGCTCGCGGTACACCTCGGGCAACTTCACAACCTCCTCGACGCTCTGGCGCACCTTGCGGATGACCTCGTCCTTGTCGGGGCCCGTGACGAACTCGTCGAGGTAGCCGACGAGGGCGTTCTGCACGACGAGGCTGCTGCTGGCGACGCCGAGGACCATGCCGAGGGAGCGCCAGAGGATGAGGGTGCTGGTGACGACGGCCTGCTCGCGCTGGTCGGAGGCGGCGAGGACGGCCATGAAGGTGCCCGGGAACTGGAAGCCCTGGCCGACGGCGGAGGGGACGAGGCAGAGGAGGTAGAGCCAGGAGGGCCAGCCGCGGCGCATGAGGGAGAGGGCGAGGCAGCCGACGAAGAGGGCGGAGGCGCCGGAGAGCGGGGGCCATTTGAGGCGGCGGGTGTAGGTGATGAGGAAGCCGGTGGCGGTGCCGACGATGGAGGAGACGACGGAGGGGAGGACGAGGCGGAGGCCGGAGGAGGTTGCTGTTGTTAGGAGGACGGCTTGGAAGAAGAGGGGGCTGGAGCGTGGTGTTAGTGAGGGAGGGAGTTTGGATCGAAAGGTAGAGACTTACATGTTGAAGAGGATGGCGTTACTCAACAAAGCCGCAAAGAAGTTTGAAAAGATGAGGTTCGCCCTCGGGGCGTGGCGGACGAGGTACAGCGGCATGATGGGCCGTCCGGCGTACGACTGGACGTACAAGAACACGGGGAAGGACACCCCAAAAATGACGAGCGAGGCGACGACGACGGGGTGGGACCACGGCAGGACGTTGCCGCCGAGGTTGAGGCCGAGGACGAAGAAGGTGATTGCGGTGGTGAGGAGAGCGGACCCTTTGAAGTCGAAGGCGCGCAGGGCCTCGACGAGGGTCTCGCGCTTGGCGCCGCGCGGGAGGCCGAGGTCGCCGGGCACGGCGATGACGGCGATGATGCAGCAGATGATCAGGGGCGGGACCTGGATGCCGAACTCCCAGCGCCAGCCGAGGTGGTCTGCCATGGCGCCGCCGAGGGCCGCGCCGAGGGCGGAGCCGACGCCGTAGATCATGTTGATGTAGGACTGATAGGCGCCGCGGTTTCTGGAGGGTGTGTTAGTTGTTTGTGTGGGCGTAGATATTACCCCGATATCGAAGGGGAGGAAAAGGGGGGACTCACTCGATGGGCACCAGATCGCTGACGATGATGCTACCCAGGGTCATCATGCCACCGGCGCCGAGGCCGCAGGCTGCCCTGGCGAGGATGAAGCTGGTCATGCTCTGGGCGAGGGCGCACCAGACGGTAGCGACGCAGAAGATGGCCATGGTGGCGACGTAGGGCGGCTTGCGGCCGATGCTGTCGGACAGGCGGCCGAGCAGGGGCTGGAAGGCGGAGCTGGTGAGCAGGAAGGCGGTGGAGAGCCAGGACGCGCTGTTGGAGGCGTGGAAGTAGGAGGTGATGACGGGGTGGCTGCTGGCCATGATGGTGCCGTCGAAGCAGGCGATGAAGTAGGTGAGCAGGATCTCGGCGAAGATGAACCAGAAGCGCGAGCGGGAGATGCCGTTGAGGTAGGGCGTGGACTCGACGCTGCTGATGCTGGCGGCGTCGGAGGCATCGTCGTCGGCGACGGTGACGGCGGTCTCAAGGCCGGAGTCGGAGCGGTCGGAGCGGCTGGCGAGGGACGGGCGGCGGTTGGAGGTTTTGGAGTAGCGGCGGGGCCCGCGGAGGAGCGGGTTCACGGTGGACTCGGGCTCGAGGAAGGGGCCGGTGGTCGGGAGGGACTTGGAGAGGAGGAGGTCGAATTCGTTTGGCGGGATGGCGTTGGCTTCCGAGCCGATGGGGAGGGGCGTTGCTGGTTGGTGTTCGATGGAGGGGAGGAGGGGCGTTCTCTCGTCCGAGGACGGCGAGGTCCCCTTTTTGGGAGCCATGATTTGTTTTGATTGGTGTTATTTAGGATTCAATGTTGTTGAAAACTGAACATGAGTTAGTATTGTGTACAGAGTTTGAGGCTCGTATGAGCAGGATGGTGGGTGAACCTTGAATTACGATGTCTGTGAATCCTGGGCCAAGACAGAATGAGGTTGCAATTGAGTTGATCGTCTGCAAGCAATCTAAGCTCCTGCGCAGAATTGCATGTAATCCCAAACTTTACGACTTGAGCCTCAAGGGTCCATTCCAGTCAATGACACAATGTCATGAGTCAAAGATGATGAAAGGAAAAGAAAAAAGTATGAGAGTGAGAGAGAGTGTGTGAAGAATTGGCTTCCGATGCAGCTTTTTTTTTCCTGCCACGGTCCACCCCCGGTTTGCGGCGGGCAACCTTGAACTTCTCCGCTCCCCTACACACTGCAATGCGCTGTAAGAAGCCGGCGAGGCATGCGGCCCCAGGCCGATTCCTTGTTACCGCCCCCCTCTCAAATCCTTCTCAATTCATCGAGAGGGGGGTCTTTTGTCTGTCCTGTCCGCTTCCCAGCCACCACCAACAGCTGTCCACCGCCGTTTCTACCGCTACCGCCGCCGGTCGCGGCCCGGCGTCAGCGCTGAGCCGTCTTGTGACCCACGAGAGGTCAGCAACCGTCCAGCGACTACTGCACCAGAGGCCTGTTACGGCTTACCTGCCTGACTTGACCATGTAATCTCTGATGGCGGCGCCTGCCCGCTCTCTCCAGGCGTACGTATACTATGTCCCGTCCCCCTTTTGCTCACTTATCAAAAATTTGCAAGAGACCCAATCACGCAATAGCGGGTATGTATGTGATGGACGGCACGGCAGGCTTTCTGTCTGTTGCCCCAGCAGTTCACGCGCGAAGGGGGAAGGGCGGGCTGACACTAAAGCATGGTGAATCCGCTATTCCCCGGGGCTAGTGTGTATATTCCCGCTGCAGAGTCCATTTCGATGGAGGAAGTGTGCAAGTTTGCAGAGAGGAGGGGGGCGGGCATGGGGGTCAATGGGCTGGAGAGTGGGGTAACCTGCGCTGACACTCGACGGAGGCGGGCCGGATGTCCCTCGGCTTCCGGTCCTCGGCTTGAATGGTTCGGCTTCGGCCTTGGAGGGCGGGATCGGGAGTGCGGCTCACTAACACGCCCCTATCTTCTTTCCTCAATGAATTTCCTCATCAATCAGAGCCGAGTCATTGCTAACCACGATGGAGGCCTGTGTCCCACAAGTGGGATGCGCAGCGGGCATGCTTGGTTGACTCCGTCGGAGTTCGGCTTCATGGGCCTTGAAAATGTAGGTCAGTTACATATGAAATCGAAAGAGTGTTGAGAGGCTTGCGTATTTAATACAGGAAGCTGCACCGGAGCTATTCTGTGCAGGAGACGGATGACTTTGGGCGGGGACAAGAAGCATAATGAAGAAACACAACTAGCCATTCTATGATACTTGCTGCAGACTATCTGCTCATATGGCCATTTCATAAAACCAGACAACCAAAGCGAATGATGCGGATGAGACGCCAAATCCCGATGCAGGACCCGGCAGAAGCCGATCGATTATGGATCCCCGGCGCCGTTCGGCCATCGGCAGCAAACGGCGTTTGGCCGGGCAGACCACGAAGAACGGCGTGTTCTACTACCTCACGTGGCTTTTCTTCTGGTGCCACGCAGTTTGCTCCTCGCAAAGAACCACGAGAGATCGCCTAACGGTATCTCAAACGGCAGGACATCGCCGCAGAAGCCGTGTGCCATGGCATAGAATCCCGCCAACGCGGCAATGAATCCGAAAGATCCGGCGACTTTCGTCAAGCTCATACCCGAAGATTTGTGGCCATCCGCAAAGGCAAAGTTCGCAGCGCAGTTGAAAATGTAGGAGAGCTCGAGTGCGCCGTACACGACGACGTTTGCGATATTGCTTCAGTTCCGCCACGGTCAGCATGCAGCATGTGGTAAAGCTCTTCATAGGGGGGAACTTACGTTGAAAAGGCGGCAATAAAGAAAAAGAGGTTGAAAAGCGACCATACTAGACCGCTCATGTTATCATCACTTCTTTCAGCTTAAGAGACGGGATCACGTACCAGCAAGATAGAAGCCGAAAGCATTGAAATATTCCGCCGTCTTGCCTCCATAACCATCTACGATGCCCACAGAGGGGATGAGAAGAAACCCGTAGCCACCGTAGTAAAATGCTTTGGTCCTCAGTAAGAGCATCAAAACGCGACAGGTAGTAGACTCACCAAATGCAATCAAGGTCGTGTAAGCAAACGTGTTGCCCCTGACCATTTCCCACTGCGCAGAGATGAGCAGTCCGATTCCGGCAAGGAAACAGAGGTTGGCTATGAAGACGGTCTGATTCTCAACATTACGAATGCCCATCATGGACAGAGACAGGGTCATCAGTGTCGTCGAAAAAGCCCCGTAACCGAATGGGCCCTGCCAGTAATTCTGTTTAGCCCGTCGCAGTATAGGTAGATGTAATGACTTTTGATCTCACCGGATTCGCGAAGCGTGGTACTAGATTCGAATCGCTCTTACAAGCCTTGGAATTGAAGTCCACTCCGGACGACATCTTGATAGTCATAAGTCCTTGGCTGATTAGGAAGCTCCTTGTGTGGCGTTGCGGACAAGAGCAATTGGTCGTCGTATGAAAACTTCCCCCATAATACATAAACTCAACTATAGATAAAGATGTTGTTCTTAAATACCCCCATTATGTGACAAAATTTGTGTCGGTACGGAATAGAGCTGTCCACTCGGCCTTTGAAAAGCCGGCATGCGAGCTTTTCTCGGGGTGCTTCGAAAAATTCCAAGGGGGGATTTTGCCACGAACACCGTTCGAATGATCCGAGCTTCTTTATTGAATCTATCGCATAAGTTCACTTGAGTTGCGGAATTTTACGCTTCGCCCTAGAAATCGGGATTGCGCCAGTAGAGTACTTTGTCCAGATTGATAGTAAAGTAAACAGACGGTGAGTTGTCTGCGTAGGCAGCAACGCCCCTCCTCCCCTTTCCCGTATTGATTCCATTGGCCAGAGAAAGTCTTCCAACCGTCATTGGTTAGTTTATCATGCGGTTGGCTGTGTGGGCTGCATGCAAATGGGTCATGTCAGGCGCAGTGGTGTTGGCGCCTAGTTGTACGCTGCACTCTTCCAAATGCAAAAAAAACCTAAGCGGTTACAGCGGCTGCCTCAATTTTGCATATTTAATACTCGTATCACTCCTCTCTGAGGGTTGCCCAAATCTACCCCATACTTTGATCAACAGTGTATCCGAAACCCTTTCTATTGCTGCTTAACATGAAGACGGAAAACGCACACCCAGGGCAACCTCTGCCGTCAGATGAGCCTCAAACATATCAGTATACCCCAATTGACTTTGATCAAGTCCGCCTTCTCCACCTATTGCCCGCAAAAGATCCAACAGAGCCTCTCAAATGTAACATGAAAGTTTCGGCGCTGCTAGGTCCGCCAATAGGTCCGCCAAACAACACGGAGTTCGAAACCCTCTCTTACACGTGGGGCACGGAGGCTGCAACCGAGGCGCTCATGATCCATGAGAAAGGTCATCTCAAAGTTACTCCCAACTTGGCCTCATTCCTTCGACAACGTCGTGAGGAGGAGAGGACGGTGGTGCTTTGGGTGGATGCAGTATGCATCAATCAGCAGGATATCGAGGAACGCAAATTCCAGGTCATGATAATGGGCATGGTGTACCTCAAATGTGCCGCTATCACGGTGTGGCTTGGACCAGAGAGCGAGAATAGCGATATGGCCATCGACGAATTGGTAATGCTTGCGGCGAAGGCGCCGTATGCTACGATGCCTAAGCTCGCCACACAAGCAATCGAGGCGATTGAGAACCTCCTCCGCAGACCGTGGTGGGAGCGAGTTTGGATCGTTCAAGAAATCTGTTGGGGCGGCGGAGTGGGCAAGATGTGGAAGGACGACTCGGTGACTCTTCGGTGTGGGCGGCGCTCAATCCAGTGGAATCTGCTGGTGATGGCCTGCGCGAGGATCAAAGTGGATGAGTCTGAGAATCGACAGACTATCGCCGGGATTGACAAAGTTCTACATTTGGACTACGTACGTTGGAGTGCCGGGCGACTTTTTGCCAAGATTCCAGAGGGAATAGTCGACGCCAGAGAGACGCTGCAACTGGTTGCGGACTATCGCCACTTCAATGCGACCGATCCCCGGGACAAGATATACGGTATCTTGGGCTTGGCCTTTTCCCAATTCACTGGCACCCTTCCAGGATTCAAAATTTCCTATCAAATACCCGTGGAAGACGTTTATGCCATGTTCACGATCGTGTTGCTGAGGACCTCAGCAGGCTTGGAGGTGTTGAGACATTGCACTGGAGCTTCAAATCACCAAAGGGATTCTGGGGCCCGCATGATGCCATCTTGGGTCCCGGACTGGTCTCAGAAACGTCGCGACACACCTCTGCCAAGCCGGGCTGCAAGGACTCGCGGCGACATTCCATGGTGGGCAGTGTCACAAACAACAGTCACGAAGAAAAACACAATCAGCCTCGACATCCCACATTCATATGATCATGCTGAAAAGCAAGCCAAAAAGGCGCTGGAAATGGAAAAGCCAAGGGTCCGAACGGATCCACAGGAGTGGCTCAACTACTTGCCACGCGAGATAGTGGACCAGATCCAAAGCCTGGTTGATCAGAAGATGCTCGTGTTTGCAGGTGTCCATGATGAGCATTACATCGACCCCAAGGCCAATCTTGGAATGTACGAGACGGCTCAAAAAGTTGATGGTGTAAACCAGAAGTTGACTCAGCGAAATTTCGTTCGCAACTGGTTTGACGAGGACAAGAAGAAGCGGCCTGTCTATGCAGCCGGCGGTCACTTGAGAAGCAATCTCGCTATACAGATAAAGACGGTAGACATCGAAGGCATTCCTTGGGATGAAATCGAAACTATATACGAGGCTTTTCCAGAGAACTTGCATTCGAGCTGGGAAAATTCCACGGTATTTCTGGTTGCTGTCGGACGATGCAAGCAGGCGGCTTTGCAGTCTCGACGAACGTCTCCTTATCCTTCAATCAAGGCACTGCATGGAGCATTTTGGGATACTCTGGTTGCAGGTCAGAATTTCCATTCGACAAACGACTTCGAGGGCCTTCTTCCGGAATTGCCGAAGGATTGGATCAGAAGCGAGCCAGTTGTGACCTTTCAGAACCCACGTCAAGCAGAACAGGCAGAGCGTGAAGCCATGTTCAAGTCTCGAAGCAGCGAGTTCAAAGCAATCTCAAGGGATATCATCAGTCAAGACATTCTTTCTTCCACATTGCCGCCATTGACCTCATCGGACGCAGAATTGCAGGAGCTCAGGACAAGCTTCCAACGGCTGGCCGATCTATGGAGTCAGCAGCCATACGACCTCTACCACCGCCCGTTCAACCTCCCAGGCATTGTTCCAGACCCATACTGGCAAAGTCGTCGTCAGTTCGACATAAAGGCATTGGAAGACAGTGCCCGATCTCGGCGGCAGAGATGGAGGCATGGCTTCCAAACCGCAGATCGAGAAGAAACTGCCCGTCTACAGAAACTGGCACTCGAGCTGTACGGAGAAGCTCCGTCGATTGTTCCGCAGCTGGATAATGCCGATGTCGACTTTGAGCTCGAGAAATATGCACTGGGCCGTCGATTCTTCATCACTAAGAAGGGGTACATGGGCCTTGCGCCATTAGGGGCGCAGACTGGTGATAATGTCGTCGTTCTGTTCGGCTCTCACGTGCCGTTCATACTGAGAAGCCGAGAAGCAGGCCACTATGAGGTTGTGGGCGAGACATACGTGTCCGGGATCATGAAAGGGGAGGTGCTGAAGGAATTCGACGGAGGAAAATGCCAAGCAAAAAGGTTTGTGTTGGCCTGATCAAAGAAGTAAATGTGGCACGAAAAGCTGCCTTCGTTTCCTTGTTTCCACGCCGTTTCTCCCACTTCAAATTGATTAAGCCAGCCAACACCGAAGAAAAAGCAAGTCTAGCGGATTCCAGTTCTGATTTCCGAGTTGCTTTTAACTACGCTACGATACTGTAGCATCTATACTATAGGAAAAGAAATAATCACTCCGCGCCGAAGAAACCTAGAAAAGGGACAAAGTGAACGCAAAAGACTCTATTGTAACAAGACATCTCGGCATTTTGTTTCGCATGAGACCAGCAAAGAGCTGTATCATCACAATTGCTCTTCGTGTTCCTGTTTCCTACTTTCCTTGGCAGGCTTATAGATCTTCATTGGCCCTTTATGTGGCCTCGTTGCAACAGTCCTGTGGCATCTGGCGCATTCATAGTGTACATCCTCAAGCCATCCTATGGCACCTGGAACACAGAGTACGGCGAAGAAGAAGAAACCTGATACTACTCGAAGAAGGCTGTTCTCTTGTTAACAAACCGTCTTGCGCAGCAATATTGCACGCATGCAAATCTTACAGCTGGCGTTTTGTCCCCGTCTTGGAGACCGAGGTTTGTGCCCGTTTGCAGCAGTATGGACAGTCAATCCACTGCGGCGAGTCGCCCTCTAGCTTTTCCAAGGGCGTGACCTCGTGTGAATTATCCGTCTTGCCCTCGTTCCTTCTGAATATTAGCATTGCTGAAATCGAGATCAAACACACATACTCATGCTCCGACTCCGGTGGGTTTTGTTTCATGTTGCACAGATTGTCGTTTGTTGCCATAGGTACTCGATGAGGGGAATCCAAGGTGTGAGGTGCTGTGAGAATAACCGGCAGTCTCGCCATTTTCTTTTCAAGCAGTTGAGAAAACCATCAATTGTGAGAATCATGGAGGCAACGTCTTTAGATTGACGGTCGGCTGAGTTGTGGCACAGCATGCGGCAGTCTTGGCAGACGTAGATAGCCACACATACGGAGATGGCAGTGACCTGCATCACACCCTCACGTTGTCAGCACCGTATTAATCGGGCGGACACACGCTACGAAGACATCCAATCAGGCGAATCGGAGTAAAGATTGTGACGTGGACAACCATCAATTCTCACAGTACGTAATTACAATATCCCTTTCTGGTACCTTAGACTAAGACAGACCGCCTCTCTTATTTACCGTGCATGCAACATTATTCCCGAAGGCTGACAACGTCCTGGAAAACATCGGTATGGCAGTCGTAGAGAGACATTAGGCGAACAGCCCCTTTTGCCACCATGTGCACCTCTGGTTTGCTGTGTCATCCTTTTGCAGAGAGGTGCCATTGGTTGCAAGGTTAACCAACACGGATTCTGCACTGTACACCGGCATCTCAGTGCCGTTTGACGAAGTTGGTACCGACTTGGTGACGAAGCTGACGATGTACTGTTGGAGAGCGTCAGCTACTGACGGGACGACGCCGCTTGGTGCACCGTTACGGAAGACGTAAGGTGTCTGCTGGCCATGGATTCCAGGAGGGACTGCAAACCGCACTGGATTTCCAATGAATTAGTAAAGCTTTAGTGCGGAGGCTACCTGTGTTGAAGGCAAGGAAGTATGGGAATCAAATGCGTGAATAGTGTCACTTACGTGCATACGCCTGATTACTGAACGCCTGGGCAATGTAGTGGGTGTTGCAAATGATGTTGACGTCCTCAACTGTGCCCAGGGCCCGCTGAAATTCGTCTTTGTATCCCAAAGATCCATCAAACACGGGAGGATATAGGGTTGTGTTGATGAACTTCAGCGCATCCTTTGAGATCGTTGGGAAAGATGACGTGACCGTGGAGAGGTAGTCGGCGGACGAGTTGATCGTTGGGTTGGTGAAAGTAAGACCCTCCAAAGTGTTGTGCATCGTCATGATCCTGACGTCCTTGTTGAATGTCCCGTTCAGAAGTAGTTGACCAGGCAGAGCAGGAGCGAGAGTGCCGTCCACGACGGGTCCATAGATATTGCTTCCATAGGATGCCTCGCTGTAGATTTGCAAGGCGTTGGCGGCGATGAGAGCTTCGCTAGGCAACTTGCGAGCTTCGCTGAGGGATGTGACGTTCAAGAGGGCGAGGAAGTTGCTAAACGCTCTTTCGGCGCTGATCATCGTCGGCGAAGGGAGGAATGCGGGTGAGAGAAGGATGGCTTGGCTGAAGAGAGACTCGTTCTTGTGACCACCGAAGGCTGTCAGATGATGCATGATTGACCCGGCACCTGCTGAACCTCCCATGACAGTAACTCTGTTTTTGTCGCCCCCGAAGAGGTGGATGTGCTGTTGAACCCATTCAAAAGCTAGTCGTTGGTCATAAAGCCCTGCATTCAGGGTCCCATTGGCAGAGACTTCCTTGCCTGCAAGCCACCCAAGGGCGCCGAGTCGGTAGTTGATGGAGACGTAGACAAAGCCTGAATTGCTTATTCTCAGAAGTTCGGCGGGGTTGAAGTCACCGTCACCTGTCTTGTCGCCGCTTGAGTAGCCACCGCCATAGACCTGCAAAGAAGACGAGTCAGCTTTCTGATTGAGAAATCGACTTCATGAAGACAAGCCATTACGTACATAGATCAAGACCGGCAAGCGATTTTCCTTCTTGGCAAACCCCGCCTGAGGCGTGATGACGTCGAGGAAAAGGCAATCTTCAGTGGTGCGGGAATCTGCGCTGACGATAGCATCACTCTTGGGGACGGCAGCCATAGCGGCATTGTAGTCGAATGGTTGGCCGTTGAGATAGGCTTTCGAGAACTGGCTAGCTATGAGAGACCAATTTCCGGAAGATTGAGGGCACACGCGCCCGATGTCCCCGTTGTCGACGTGGCACTGCCGTCCTGTAGGCGCAATTGGTTCACGGAAGCGGAAATGTCCCGTGGGCGGCGCTGCGTAGCGGATGTTCGAGAAGTTGTAATAGCCACCAGTCTCCTGGATGAAAGTCAGTTTCTGATAGCCGGAATCAGGGTTACTAAAAGCCTACATTGAAACCGTTTGCTCGATATGATGCCTGGGAGGATATTAGCATTGTCAAGACTCAGCAACGTCAAGAGTTATCGGTGGTTGGGATTGTATACGTAGGTCAGATCCACCACTGGCAAGTTGCTTGCGGGAGCCGCCAGCGTGACAGCGGCGAAGGAAAGAATTGGAAGCAAAAGATGCATGATGTTAGATACGTTGAATAAAAGATGATCGCTGATGAGGTTGTAGTTGAGATGAGCCAACTGTGAGAAATGACTGCGAGATTATGAGGTTTATATCAATTTTCCAACATCATGGCTAGACACTCTCCCATATCTGCCTCGGCACTTACTAGCTGATGGTGACTGAGATACACGCCATCCAGATGAGCGTTGGAGAAACAAGCCTCCACACAGACGCCGATCCCTGAATCCTTCGACCATGGCGTCGGGACCTGTCTCTTAATAGGCGTGCCGAATTAGGTATAGTTTACGATGAGGCAGCTCCAGCAAGAAGCCGAACCCCAGAACCTCCACGTTCACGCACGTCAGTAATGAGGTCAGTCCATACTTTTAAAGTATGGTTTCGAACATCTTAGGATGCTCTTGAGTCTTGCGTCGCCTGAGAAGTCACGACAAAACCAATTCCATATGGCATGCTGAAGAATCTTATATCAAGTCACTTTATTGACGTTGCGTGGAGAGTCGGAACAGCTCTAAGGATGGACGAAAGTAAAACCTTTAAACCATTCGTACAAGATCCGATGATAATTGCGCAGTTTATGATCAAACCGTCATATTTCTCTGCTCGGGGCACCTTAGAATGGTGGCATCTTGAGGCGAGACTGCTCATCGTACATTTGTTTAGTCAGGCAGGTAAGGCATAGTCGGAAGCTACCATTTTGTGGCTTTGCGAAAAGGAACTAGTTTAGCCCAGCCATTTTCCGTAAACTATACCGGACCGGGAATGGCGGAAGGCTTACGATGAGTTAATTAGCTTTAAACTCTTCAGGGTGGAAACAAGCCCATAATATGACAAAGGACGTATGTAAGAAGCCACCCACGGTAATATTAGACATTCTGGACGTGGAATTCATCGCACAATTTTCCACTTTTGAACGGGCGTCGACAACAACGTCAGCCTTAAAGCTAAAAGCGATGGCGGTCTCCTTCACACACTGCTCTCATTCCCCCGCCCGTTGTCCTGACTTGCGCATACCAGCCCCCCGCGACAAGCATGCTGCAGGTGTCCTGCAGCATGGCATCGTGGCGTTGCGTGCTCGGAGACAGGGTTTTGAAACGGACCCCAATGGTCCGCAGCGATACGGCCGTTAGTTTTGTGTTGGTAAAAGTCGAAATTCGATATGCAGGAACGGAAGTTGTCGCCAGATACGGGCCAACACGCGGAGGCGCAGTTCCCCAAACCAACATAACCGCCGTCAATCCTGGTCACCAACAGCGTTTCATTACTCGCCAACTCCGAGCAAATGTGCCTTGGATGTTATGATCTAGTGTACTTAAGGAGAGGCTACTGTGTCTACGTGATGAAATGCGCCATACCTTTTCAGCTACCTCGCGATCCCACTCAACGCCAACTCTTTGGATAACGCATCATGATGTCCGCCGAAGCGTCATCCAAGGCCTCAAATAATGGCTCTTCCAATCGCACAAAGCGACCTACCTCATCTGGAGCACCCGTCACAAAGTCTAGACGGCGAAGTCATGTCACAGATGCACCCCAAATCGGGTCAATGTCATCTCCACTGGCTCCGACTCAACCTGGCCTGACCCCTCAAAAGGTGCGAAGGCGTGCTTCAAGTCAACTTTCTCCCAGAGATATCGAAAGTCCCCCATACGATTTGCTCTCTTATGCCGGGGAGTTCCAAGAAACCGAATTTGATATGGACACGCCGAGCAGAAAGCCAGGACGCAGACTCCGATCGGCATCATCAGCATCGTCTTGCGCTTTCGAGTCATCGCCGCTTCGTCAGGAACATGCACAGCGGAACGCTCTCGATACAGACATAGAACAGGGCGTCTTTTCTAGACCAGTACTTGAGAAGACTCACACCTCGCCTGAGATGCACGAAGAGGCTGAGAGACGGCACCAGCGTCCGGATCTACCCGTCAGAGGTGCAAGCGATCCAGTCACTCGAAAAAGCCAATCTACTTCGCACATCGAACGAGACCTCCATAATCTTATCAAGGATGGACCCTCAGCAAAAAATAGAGAGCAACAGATCGGAAACATATACTTGTTCAAAGTCAAATCTGCAACAACCGACGTCGAGTTGCTCAAGATCGGGCGAACACAGAAGCCTCTTGAAACACGCCGCAAACAGATAAAGGGTGTTTGTCAACACATTCATATTGAAGAACATAGACGCGCGGTAGCTGAAATGATTGATTTTCACGGCTACGCTGAGAAGCTCGTCCATACTGAGTTGGCCAATTTTCAACACCAATGGGTGTGCTCTTGCGGCACCAGTCACCAAGAGTATTTTGACGTCAGGGAAGACCTTGCCGTCGAGGTCTTTACACGCTGGAGAGACTTTTGTAAACAAAAGCCCTGGGCCCCAGACGGGAAGATTTTGCCTGCCTGGGAACAGCGACTGGCAAACAAACCCAAATTCGGCGGCGACGATCATGAGCCCGATCACTGGGAGCTTGCCAAGCATTGGAGAAGATTCACGTCACCAATCGCTGTGGAACGGATTGCTTCGGATGCGATACGGGTTTGGAAAGATCTCTTCCCGGAGCGTTGGCAATTTGTTGCCATAGCAGAGCTTCTTACGATAATCTGCGTCTCCCCGATCTCATTCTGGGTCACTACATGGGCAGTTGTTATTGGGAGCTTGCTCTTGATCGACCTCGTAGTGATTCCCGACTTGCACCTTTTTAAATGGATCGACAGACTTATGAGCGGCGGCTTGCAACCTTTCAGATGGGGAGGTGGCGGCGAGCAAGGCGGAAAAGGTGACTGCAATCTGAGCGCATCACCAGAAGGTCACGGGATGCAGACGCCCACCCCCAGTGAGCGGCCTACACGAGGAGTAAATCATCCGACGTTTACTTCCATGTACGTTGGAAGACATGATGACCCAAGTATCATGGCAGATTCCTCTCCTGGCGCTTTCCCTAGTGTATCCCCTGGTGCCACGGACTGTGAAAGCGACATGGAAGTTGGGGTTTGCTGCTCACCGTGCGCTGAGAAGGCTTCTAGACGCCGTACACCTGATATCAGAGTGGATCCTGCAAGTGCAAATCCTGAGGTCACTGTGGACGAAAATTTCGATATGGAAGTGGTTGAATGACTTAACTTAGCTTAGATGAACCTACACCAGGTATTTGAGAGGAATTACAAACACTCTATTGAATCAGTGCACTCTGCTCCACGACAGCAGCAGAGCTTGTTGTGAAAGAGTGTTCCACATAATTATGACATTTAAAGAGCAGACTTATACGCCTCAAAGTCCCATTGCTTCCCATCCTTCCAGAAACCGTCCACAACGGGTTCTCGGGGCTTCTTCCCGTCAACGGCTACTTCGTTCAACCAGCTCCAATACGTGGTTGCTTTCCAGCCCTCCTTCTTCCAGTCATTAATGTCTCTCGTAGGATCCTTGTTGAAAACAGGCAGGACATCGAGTAAGCTTGCGTCGTGAGCAAGGCAGACCATCACATCATCTCTCGTGTCAAGCTCGCTCATTCTCGACACTGACGCGGAGGCTTTCTCGAGGTCTGTGTATACATGCCCGCCATCAGGAAGGTTATACCATGAGGACGTTCGAGCAGAGTCTTCGTCCTTCGCGTGAGGGTGATGAGGAGTGAAGAAGGAGCATGGGCAAACCGATCTCGAAGCCCAGTCATTGCGGAGCGAGATAGCGCTTGCGGGGATTTCCTTCGGTAGCGGCGTGTCTGCCGTTGGGCGGAAGACGCCCGCAAAGTGGCAGATGTCGCCGCCCAGGAATACGAAAGAAGCACCGCCGGGTGCTGAGGATGGTGTCGTTCGTGCGAGTGCACAAATGTGCTCTGGCTGGTGACCAGGGGCGTCAAGAAGGTAGAGCGACCCATCACCAAAGAAGTCCTGAGCCCTGAACTTTCCAATCATCAAGCCGCCGTCAAATTTCGCTTCCTCCAGCGGCCTGCCCTCGAACTCTGCCGCGGCCTCTGGATCACCGACTCCTCCAGGTCTTTCTTTATCAGAAAGGTACCCGGGGCCCATGACCAGCTTGGTAGATTTGGGGAATAGGGCCATGTCACCGCGATGGTCAAAATGAGCATGCGACCAAATACAGCTGTCTGTTTCCGAGTTGGTAGCTAGTCGCATGATTTTCTCACAGCTTCTGGTACTTACCAATAGTATTCAAGTCAACGCCCCCCTTCGTGAGCACTTCATCAATGCCCTCATCGACCCTCATCCCGAAGATCACACATTCTTTCCCAATCAGCTGGAGCACGGCCTTGGGCAGCTTCCAGTAATCCTTGCGCGTGCCCAAGTCGAACAGTGCCTTCTTTCCCAACTTTTCATTCTCGAGAAGAAAAGCCAGTGAACAGAAGTTGATGACCTCATGCCCCGCTACCACTGGCCTAGCGAAGGCGGTCATGTCCCCGACCATGGCGGTGGACGTGTCGATCAACTTCACGCGCACAACATTGTCGGATGCAGGTATGTTTGCCATCATGAATTGTGTGATCCGGATAGCTTCTCAGTAATGCGATACTTCGAGGTTGTTGTCAGAACAAAGTGAGGGGCCCGTTGCTCTTCCAGAACCTAAAAGCTGCCCAACCCTTCGACGTCATCCGATGAACCACAGTTCTCCACTTCCCCAGGTTGTCCGACGCAAATGCGGCAACCTTATTGATCGCATCAGCCCAACATGCAGCCATGCAGCAAGCCTCCTGGAAATGATTACCCGGTCTCGGCATCAGATCGAGCCTCAGAGTCACATTATTCCTCGGCGAGCCCCTGCGTGAAGAGAGGAACACAGTCTCTTGGTCTATGTAGTACACACTTTCAAAAGCAGTAACAGAGTCGAGAATCGTCGACATAGTCTCACAAACGCCTCGCGCGCCGGCCCCCGCCGAATGCTCTAGTTTAGTAGGATATCGTACCCGTCGCCCATGATCCGAACCTCCTCGTTGCCCAGCCCGTACTTGCGCCGCACCAACTCGAAAATGATCAAACCTGCGCTGGTGCTCGGCACCTGGCGAATCGTGTTCCACCAAAACCCGCGCCACAGCCATCGCCGCATGCTCAGCCCTTCCTTTTGCGCCTCTAGGCAGCATTCCGACCACGTCTCTTGATACGCGCGATAGTAGGCCCTGAACATCCTCCAGCCCTGCTTTTGATGGTTCGGGTCTGCGCCCTTAAGTTCTCGGAGTTTGGCGGCTTTGGCGTCTAGTTCTTCTAATCGGTCCCAATGCTCTACTTGCACATGCGTTAATGGGTGAAGGACGACTTGTTGGGTGATCGAGGCGGTGATGCCGGCGAGTAGAAGAAACGCTGGCTCGATGGCGTAGTGAGGGCGGATGATGAGTGGTTGGTTATTCTCCCCAAGGGCATCCTTGGTCGTTGGTCGCTTCTGGGCCATAAAGTCGACAATGTGCTCTTCCAACCCGCCGTAATACCAGGACACAAACTTGTAGTAGCCCTGTGCCTTTACGTATTCGAATACGCTGAAGAAAATGGCACTTCCCAGACTGTCCTTGGTGAGAGACAAGCCCCAGCCTGCAAAGATACCCCGTGGTCCGATTTCCCTCAGCTTTTCCGCGCTAAAGGTCCACATGCTCTTTGGCTTCCCTCCCTGGCCGGTCATGAGATCCCGATGGTCATACCTCGCTTGGATAGCATCCAAGGGTGCAGCAACAAAGCTCTGCAGGCCTCCAGCGAGTAATCCCGCTGTGAACGTTTGGTAAGGCTGCGGCGGTGGGTAGACCGTCTTTCTTGACTTGCTGCTCGGCTCATGAAGGGCTCCCAGGATCGTGAGGTAGCTGGTATACAGCACCGCTCCGACGCCGACGTTCGCGATGAGCGGCGGCAGTACCTGGTGCGGGAGAACACCCCAGCCATGCTGCTTGACGGCGGAGGTGAGGACACCGGGCGTCGTACCCCTCAGGTAAAACCATGCCTGGCGCAGCCCGAGATGAAGCCGTGAGCCGCCTTCCTTTGCAGCAGCCTGCGCGAGGAGCTCGGTCTGCGCCTGGTGCACACTGCGGGCGTAGGCGAGGTAGTCGACGCGGGTGCGGAAGAAGGCCTTGACCGGGGCACGGAAATAGAAGGCGACGACCTGGGCGCTCAGGGCGCGGACGCCGGCTGCCGATGCCGCGGTCGCGGCGTTGCTGCGCGGGTTCTTGTCCGGGAGCTGCGCATCGGGAGGTAGGACGGGCAGCAGGCCGGTGTATGGGTCGTAGGTGGTGGTGTCGTCATCGCGACGCCTCGTCATTGTTTGCTGCTACAACTGCAAATCATCATTCCCTTTGCTGGCGAAGTCCGTGTTTCTGGAGCGAGAGTTCAAATCGACAGAACTTGGCGTCGGTTGCGATCGGGTTTGCGATGACTAAGCGCATGACGTAGAAATCTGCATAAGGTTATGCGTGGTCATGCCCCACATCCATTCCAGTCAATACACCTTAGGTACACTATTTATGCGGTATGCAACCTAACACTGGCTTCATGAGTGGCTGCAGGTGTTTGGTTCTCCACCGGCAAGTTTACGATGTCAAAATGAGCAGCGACGAAGTAATACACGCGGTTTTGAATTTTGCACCACTTGCTCTGACGGCAAGAAAACACTGTGAACTCCTTCGCACAAGCATGCGGATCCACATGCTGTGCCTTGATTTGAAGGAGGTTGGGTTCTTAAAGACTTGAATGAGCATATTGCATATGCACCTAACTTCCTTAGTAGCCTCCACGATCCACCAAGAGAAGAAATTATTATTGCCGGTTTCTTTTGTAGATGCAGCCGATTTATGTATGGATTTCCGACAATGTTATACCATTCAGAATGGTGATGAGTGGGCCGGACCAGGCACCTCTGCATATGGCGGGGCGACGGACACAGTCGCAAGCCTCTGTTGCTCTCCCTTCCATCCTCGGAGACCAAACTTCCTCTTCTTCTCTGATTCTTGGTCATCTAGTTGTTGGTATGAGGCAACAGATTAGGCGGGTTGCCTTAGCGTTTGAAGACTTCCCTTCATGATTGTATCCTCCGCCTTCCCCAGCCAAAACAACTCTTCAAAACTCTTTGCGACGAACGGTCAGTAAACTTATGTCAAACTGTTTTCCACTCAGGCATGTTGATATCCTTATAGCACCATGAAATCGCATGATGGAAGTAGTCCACCTACCCATCCAGGCCACTCCATCCAGTGGCCTCAACCTAGCGTTAACAGCCCACATTCGCACTCTGCGGACGAGCCGTCTACGAACGTAGAGAATGTTAGACAGTGGAATGATGTTATTCCTACGACTCCCAATTCTGCACCAGCTGGAGCAGAGTCAATTCCTAGCGTCACCATCCCTTGCCACCACGTCCGATTAGGTGACTACGTGATACTAGAAGGACGACCCTGCCAGGTCACCGGAGTCACTGTTCATAACGTCACGGGCTACTACCGTTATATTGGTGTCGACGTCTATACAAAACGACAGCATGAAGGTTACTCTTTTCTTTCCCGCCTGTCCCCTAGCGTCACCATACACGTCGTCCTAGGCCCAGTTGTCAAACGATACACCGCCCTAGATGTTTCCGAGGGGCACGTCACCGCCATGACCGATACTGGAGATGTGAAGTCGGGCATTCCTATCCTCAACCAATTCCACCTCGAGTCCCGCATTTGGAATGCCATCTCTTTCCGCCAAGGCTCTGTTCAAATCCTTGTGTTGTGCAGGGACAATCAGGACTTAGCGGTGGATATGAAGGTTGTCTATCACCCGAAGGCGACCCCGAACTCCCAGGTTGATATACACGAACTGGTTCGGCAAGGCGACATTTGGGCTTTGGAATCTGCTTTGGCCCAAAGAACCAAGGAAGAGATCAATGCACTGGATGATTGCGGCAGGACCGGCCTCTTTGCCGCCGTCGAAAAGGGAAGTATGGCAATGACCAATGTACTTCTCGAGGCCAATGCCGATGTTGGTGTAATAGACAAGGAAGGCAAAACTGCTTTAGATTTGGCCGTTGGTCGGGCTCAAGCCGACTTTGAGATGGCACCAATCGTGGAAATGGTTTTGAGGAAAGGGGCATTGTCAACCAACCACCCTGAGCTCTTGAGCCTACTTTCAGCCTCGGCAAACGGGAACACAGGCGAAACAAACCGTCTTTTGAATACGACTGGGGATTACTTGATCAACCAAACCGATCGATTAGGATATACCGCCCTACATGAAGCGGCGGTCTTTGGCCAGTACGAGATGGCAGAACTACTCATTGCACGCGGCGCAAACATTGAAGCGAAAACCACCATCGAGGGTGATGGAGCTCTCCATGCCATGATTGAGTGGGGTCAATATCGTCGATACATATATATGAACGAACATAGGAGCACCGCACCCCGACCTAGGTTGGACGAGGGCCACCTACGAGTGATGGAGCTTTTGTTGAGAGAATCGCCAGTCCTAATCCACCAGCGGCGACACGACAGTCGGATCATTCAAGATCTGATGGCAGAAAAGCTGGCGTCAGGAGACTACAGCGCGGCCGAGCAACGCACGCTCCAGCAGATGTTAATGATATTGAAAGGATACTCTCGCGGAACACCTAAGCCATACAACGGACCTAGAATCAAGTTCAAGGACCTCTTCAAAACAGAAACCCCGGTTGCTCAGAGTTCTATTGGACTGAAGATCCAGAATTATGCGCCGAGGCAAGTTATTGGGGCTCCACAGGACACTCGGATGGAAGCCCTTCCACATAAACCCAACATCAATTTGAAAGAAAATGGCTGGAGATGGGTCCATTTACCAAAAACAAACGTTAGTTCACGAGAAGCCCGTTCATAGAATGTAGAAGTATAACTTGCAGCAGATATTTTGGGTTGAGGTAAGAAGCCCGCTTGCTTGCGACCTAAGCCTCGAGGTTTGATAACCCCCATATCCTGAGCTTCATGCTGATAATTCAAAACATCAGGAGGTTGTCGGGGCTTTCAGTAGCCTTACGAACTGTGCTCAAGAGGCGTATATGAATGGATGTAGCATTTGTATCAACGAGACGTATGATGAGGTGCAAGGGTCATCACACCACCCAGGAATGCGAAAACCAGCTTTCTCGCCATTCCTATCGTCTTCCGACCAAGGCTTCTCCGTGGTAGTAAGTTATTGCAATTCTCCACCATAACTATGATGTTCTGATACGGAATTTACATGGATAGATCCCATACTTCGATGCGGAAAGTCTGAAATGTCTCCAAACAGATGGCTGTGGTGATAGTGAGTGCCAAAAACACCGTCATACCGAGCAGTACCTCAAGGGGATATACAATGGGCCTCAGGAAGATACGAAGATTTGGCATGATCCTTGCCCGTTGGATCAATCATACTACATCTTTTTGGATAAGAAAGAGTCCTCTCGTCGCGAGAATTCACAAGTCGTCACTAGATACTTGAAGGAGTCGCCAAATCAATTCCAGCCTTCAACCAGCGAAAACATCAAGAATGTCCTGATGATCAACCAGATGTGGATTTTGAAAATTGGCTCTGGTAAGACTTCCTTTCGACCCTTCTGGCCCAACGGTCGTCGACCAGTGGCGAAGCTGACGGCTCTTACAGAAACCATCATCACTTCATTCACCAACTGCCGACGGGATCATGGGGAGAGCTCTGAGAAGGTATCTCTTTGGAACCGTTTGTCTGAGAGTTTTCGTGAAAGCCCCCCGCAGAGCACAGACGCAATGGTACTGCGAATGATACATAGTGCTATCGAATACGTCGATGCGCCCACATATGCTGGCTTCAAGGAAGATATACTAGACATGTTCGACAAAAGCATTGCAATTCAGGTAAGTTGATCAGTATGATTGTACTTAATGGAAGTGTGGTATCAGGAATGTTTTATTGATTTGTATTGGCATTACAGAAGCAGAAGGAGATTGATTCCTATAAAGCGTTTGAGACCGCTCAAAACAATGCTGAGCATTGTACCAAGGATAATCATCGAGGCTCCCCCTCATTCTTGGAAGATGAATTGTGCAACATTACTGCTGAGATGGAGAGCGTTCGCGAAATCAAGGACATCAAAGACGAATTGACAATGATTGGACGGGTCTTTAAGGACCAAAAGTTCGTCTTGGACAGCTTTGGTGCCGGCAAGAAGGATGTTCTGAGACACAGTGAGGACACCTTGCAGAAGCCAGAGGCATACCTGAGCTCTCGCATTTTGAGAGTAGAGGAGCTTCTAAGAGAAGCACGCTCAGTCGAGTCATCCGTAAGTTGGACTTCCGCCAAACAGTTTTGTGATATTCAAGGCGTTCGCAACTCATTTCTCTCGGTGTGTTTTAGCTCAACTACCTCCTGGACATCAAACAAAAGCGAGGTAATTTGACTGTGGCAAGAAACATGCGTCGATTGGCAGATCAGGCAGATCAACGAGCCCGAGATGGGGAGTGGCAGACACAACTGCTGTTCATTTTCACCATCGTCACAGTGATTTTCGTAAGTTCCAGCGTCACAGATATCAAACCTTGTGCTGATCATATCAGACACCCCTATCATTTGTTTGTGGCTTCTTCGCTGTCCCAAGCCGAAATTTTCCCAGTGATGAAGACGGCAATGTTGCTTGGGCGTGGTGGGATGTGTTGATTGGCAGCTGTAAGTTCTTTGGGTCTCTGCTGTTGACAACATGAACTAATTTGATAGTGGTAACGGAGGTGGCCACAGTTGCTGCCATTGTAGCATTATGGTGGATGTTCACTCAGAGAGATGCGAAGAAAGAGCATGATGAAGCATCGCTGTTGCTTCGAAAGCCATCAGTGCAGCTACATGATCGGCGCCGCGAAGAATGTGAAGGAAGGGGCCAGAACCCTAGGGGCAGACATGGAATTCTCCCATAGATTCAAGATTGATTCTTTCACATCAACGCACGGGATAAGGATATTTAGTGTCAGAATGGTAATAAAGTATGTGCTTGTCTGAACATTACAGCTTCCTACCCAGACGCGTTGAAATGGCATGTGTGTTGGTCAATGTCCTGAAGATATCTCATGATCCTCAAACCAGGCTTCAATCTTCCCGGTGTCCTTGTTGTGTGTGCTGTTCGCTTTGTTCCACTGACCCTTTCCTGCAAGTGCCATATTAACTCGCTCGGCTTCGTTGGCGTCATATCCAATGACCCCTTCAAGGTAGTCCTTATAACCAAGCCAAGCATGTTCTTGAGCCCATCTTTGCACAGAGGCCAGGTCTCGACACTGGCGGTTATGATTGTGATTGTTGAAGGCCACGAACTCGTTTGATCCTGACATTGAAACGTCTGTAAGGCTGAATTAGACTACATACTCGTGAAGGAAACGTCGTAGACCTCACGAAGGCTGAAAAAGAAAATGCACTTACCGACGTTGCACATAATCTCCTCTCTCAGATGGTCCACGCAATGCATCGTGTGGATGTCATTGCGCGGCCACTTTTCCATCGGCACATTCGAGATCAGCCTGTTTCGGATGCGGTACTGCCCTCATTAGCTTTATAGTAAGGCCATTGGGAAACTTTAGTCTTCATACCAAGCAATGGAGAGAGTGGAAGACATTCACCTGAGTTACGGTTAGCTATTACACATTCATGAGAGAAAAGAAGATGGCAGCCTACTTGGTAAACTCGGAGTTGCGGGTCATGAGGGTATTTGACAGTGGGCGGGAGATTATTGCTCTCCGCCCACGCGTCGTCTACAGTAACGATACCGGTGTCTGAAGAAAAAGAGACGTGAGTTCAAAGTCCAGCCCAGTGTCATGATGGCGGGTTTAGTTCCCTCAGGGGGCTCCTACATCTCTTCAAATCATTCCAGAATTTGTCCGCGTCTTTCGACGGATCCGCTGCGTCGACAATGCTGTACGGAGTCCCGGTCGCGTTGTACGTTTCGAAGGCAAGGTCTACCAGGCTTGACGTTAGACTGACGATAACGAAGGCTGGGCATCGACATGAAGACACTCACAATCATTCTTGTCGTACGTGTCGCTACCTCTCTCGTTGCTTTGAAGTATGTACCGGAAGACCGCGAAGCTGAAAAGCAGAATGGGCACTTGGCACAAGACAAAAGCCACAACAAGCTTAAAAGTCGAGAATGACCTCCAGGCCCGATCGTCCGAAATAGAGGTTTCGCACCGGCTGCAAACGTGGCCATTGTCGACCGAACTCTCGTCATCTGACAACAGCTTGTAGCTGCTGGATTCAGGCTTGCCTGATCCCATGGTGAAAGACGAAGGGTGCTATGAAGGCCAAAAAAGCAAGTTTGAAAGATTTTCAACGACAATCGAGGCGTGACAGTGTGACATGGAGGGTTTCTCTGATATACAGCGACAGAAGGCTAATCAAGAAGGGTTGAACAGCTTCAGTGATCTTGCGACACCCCCGCGATGATGGCGCAAGTCGGCCCTGACATTCAACCTCTCAATCGACCGATGCAGATGTTTGCTACAACCCCCCGCAAAGACATCGCCTCAATCCTTCGGCGGAACTAGAGCAAACTTCCAACTTTTCGGAAATTGCAGGAAACCGGGCTACGTTCGCAAGGTCTTGTTGGTTCCAACAACAAGCAAACAGATAAGAAAGCACATTCCTAAAGGGGCCATCCGAAGTGGTTTGAGATATGCCACCTCGTCGGAATCATTTCCAGAACCCAGTTGGCTGGTAAATTGCGTGGGGTATCCTGGAAGATTTGGTCTTCGAACTTACCTGTCAGTGTTTGTTGGGTCAGCACCATCTCCTAACGAAACCATTTACAGCTTAGCAGCTAAGGGTGGCACAGCCTCTGTGCTCATCATGACTGGAAGGTATCCCAGTTCCAACAGAAGCGAGGAAAGCTGTGCCGCTATTCATCACAACATTTGGAATCACAATATTAGGCAAAAGAGGAAGGAGACTCCACCGCTGGGCATGGCAACTGAGAGTCCAGAGGGTCGTTGTACATGAAACAAGTCCAAAAGTGTGAGATTCATATCAATTATGAACATGGACATGAGATATGCTCGGGAATAACGATATCATCTGCGATGATGTTTCCTCCTAGAATAGTTTAGGCCTTTGGTAAGCGTGAGTGGAATGCTTGGATCTACGTAGATTAGAAGCGTTTTAGACGTAGACAACAATTCAACGATATGGTATGGCGATATCTGTTAGCGCCTTGCAATCTTAAGGTACCCAAAATGACACTTCAGAAGGCTTTGTTCCAGGAGCGAGTGAATCACTAGTCAAGTACCTCATGGTATATTTGTCTAAGCCTAACTAACAACTCAGCCCGCCATGCATCCTTCAAGCCGCCGATGTTCCGCGACACCATAAGACCGTTGCGTTCAGGTCCATCTATTCTGTCTTGAAATGTTGCGGCTTGTGCGATTCGCGCCTTTAGAAGTAAACTATCAGAATATCAGTCAGACTCACAGCTTAGGTTGTGTGAGGTAAAGCAGCTGACTTACTTTACTCAGTGATAGCTTCACCGACCTCCGAGTCCTCAACCGGACCTTCATCACCAAAAGAGGCAACCGAAGGGCTCAAGTCGAACCATCTACGCTTGGCTTCAGCCTCTTCGGCACCTTCAGTGACGTCGGCATCTTCAACCGGGCCCTCATCGCCAAAGGAGGCGATCGAAGGGCTCAGGTCAAACCATCTGCGCTTAGCTTCCGCTGTCTCGTCAGAAGTACCAGCATCCGCGTCCTCGACCGGGCCTTCGTCGCCGAAAGAGGCAATTGAGGGGCTGAGGTCGAACCATCGTGGCTCGACATCGGCCTTCGAGTCAATGGGTGCCGCAATAATAGGGGAAGCGAGGGCACCCAAGGTAATGATCACTCGAATGAGCTGCATCGTTGAAAGTACAAAGGCGTATAAGAGATCGAATGAAGCTTGACTTTGCGGTGGAGGCTTGAGGTTTGCCGTGCAAAGAAGTGTCTTGAAAGATTTGCAGCCTCCAGAGAGTCAATTTAATGGGATTGCTGCCAATATTTATATCTTTGATACAAACATGATCGTTCTGCGAGGAGCCTTTTCCGGTCTTTTAGCTCTCGGTCCCACGTGAGTACGGGATTCATCAGGTCTGCATGTCATAGGTTTAAGACAAGTGCACCGCGACGCTTGCTTGGACTAAACAAGAGGCCTCTACCTTCCTCTTTCGTACATCCGGTCGGTCCAGACACAGACAATCTGAGATTCCGACAGCTCATACAGAGAGCGTCGATGCCTCTCACCCCCTGAAAGTCCGTCATCCCGCTTGTTAGAGGGTCACACCACTTATCTTGACTGAGTACCAATCAATCCTTTCCTATGGCTGAGACGTTGGAAGTGAGTCTGGTACCGTGTATTTGCCAGCTTTCGGGTTTGATTGTTTCCCGCTCAACAGCTTCTGTTGTTGAACCGGGGCAAATATAACCTGGTGATCGAGATCTTTTTCCACTCTGGCGACTGATAAAAGTGCAGAATCTTGCGGCTCATGAGCTTGGTCGCGATGGTGTTATGCTCCCCAGGGGTGATGCATGTCCTGCAGACATCACATGGGCCAAGGTGTCTGTGAAGGATCGGGTGTGTTTGCTCTTGGCAGCAAACTTGCGGGCGGGGATTCACCAACACGGCGCACACGACCCGAGAGCCCGGGACGCCACCAACAAGCTGCAAAATGCACAATTGATCCATGGAGCTGCATTGCAATCAATGCGAAAATTCGCCAAGACCATGGTTCTGAGTTGTGACGAGAACTGAGAACCGCCAGTGTGGCGCATGAGGCGTAGTCAAAGTAGTGCGATCAGCACTTTCGGGACTTTGGCCACCACTCAAATTACCCCTGAATCGCAGCTGGGGCCCTCATGGTCTCTTTTATGCACATTGAGAGGAGAGAGATTCTCCCATCTTCTACGTGCCTATTGACGCTGCTCAGAGGTTGCGGCAGCTCAAGCCTTGGGTGGATAATTTGATAATGCCAAACCAGTGATGTGTCGGGGAGGCAAATTCCGTGCTTGCGATCAAGCGAGAGTCACTTGCTTTGAAGCGTTATCCGTACAGCCAGGTCAAGTACTATGGTGTATGAATTCTCCGAAATCTCCGACTCATACCTGTTGGCACGCTGAGCCTAACAGTGAAAGGGGCTCCTCAAATGACCGAGGTTGTTACGATGAAGCTCCGGAGCCCTCTAGGCCATCTCCGTATTCAATACGAGGACAACTGGATCTGGAGCTGCAATATTCAAAGTGCGTATGCTTCTTTTTACATTAGAAAACCCAGATGGAAGGTGTCAGTCTTCAGTTTGCCTGCAAGAAGGTTCAGGCATGTGAGGAAACGTCCGTCACGACTTTGAAGGGTCACTTGGGTGCTCGGCGCCTTCTCGCACAATCAGGGCTGTGCAGTGTAATACCGTGCCTCAAATCCAAAAAGGGACCTTCGAGTTTCGAAGCAAGCACTTATGTCGAGTCGGTGGAATGTGGGAGGTGCTCGGGTGAAGCGCCTGCAGCGACGAAGCTCCATTCTCACGCAGCCGCCTTTACCGGGGCAGTTCGTTGGTACCGCAGCATCCACCATGGACTGTTGGTTTGATTCGACCCAGCAGGATATCAGTAATCACATGATTTGCTGTATTCCCTCGATTTATTTGGTGCTATCAACCTTTTTTTCAGTCCAGTGGTGTTCTCAGAATCGAGCTTTCGTGGTTCTAGCGATGAATTCGACTTCAAGCCAAATGCATGTCGGCGATTGAAAGCCCATTGTTTCGCACAAGGCGTATTTGATTGGCTTAATTCTACTTCATACGTGTAGGTATGCTGTCTAAGTAGGCCTTCTTCTGACTCCGTGGCACATTCTTCCGAATAGACATGAAGATTGGCTCGGAGATAGGAGAATGCGCATGGTCGCTGACCTAAGCCCCTATTCGCATCTTTGTAGCCATCGCAGAGCGGTCTTGCTGATTGCTCACATACCTGGCATCAGATAACCTTACAAGTTACGAAATTTCACACCTCGCGACCGAGCTGTACGAACTGTGATGGAAAAATCCTGCTCAAAATAAAAAATCACTCTTCTCGATGCCGGCATCAACTCGTTCCGTGAAGCATGTGTGCAAAGTGAAGTCTCTTTTCTTCATCAATGGAAGGTCTCCATTTGAAGGGCGACCGCGTCGATCAATCATCATCGCCGCCGTTGTCATTTCCTTTAATATGGTTACGACTTCCGGTTTGGAACTGTGTTCATGCATCTACCCCAATTGCATCCAAATCCGGCTCCGACCTACCCATCCATACTTGACCTCATTTGGAAGTCGGATCCTGAGCAGGTTTATCGGCGACCACGACACGTCATGAGCTGCTAGACACCAAGCTCAGACGATGTCAGAGAGGCCCTCAACGAGGTTGAGCCAAGCTGGCTGCTGCGCGCAGGTGACGCAGGCGAGACTTACCATTATCAGAACGACAAATTCAACTATTTGACTATTCAGACAAGCTTCCTATATCAAATACATACTCGTAGAGATATGTCTTACGCTTCGTCCGCGTGGCACAACTCGCCTACAGTCTCGTTAACCTACCAACGCAGCCCATAAATAAGCATTATCATTGGCTCAGAGGCTCGGGAAGACCCCACTTCATGATCGGCAACGATTCCGATATCACCTCGGACTAGCCCCACTATGGCATTTAGACTCTCTGCCACCGGAGGAAGGGCGGGTCCTCGGCGGCCCCGTCTTTCTTCGACTTTGAGCTCTATTTTGATGAAAGACGGCATGACCCGCCTTGGAAGACCGGAACATTCTCAGGAGAGGCGAGCAGAATTACTTGGTGGATGACAGTTCATGAGCTCACCGACGCCCACAACCCGAAGGCGGTGCCGAATCGGCCGCAGACTTGATGCGGCGAAGACCATACATGTCGAGCTTCTGCAGAGCGCGCAGTCGTAATGGGCGTAAAGGCTCCTTTCCAGACCTTTCTTCTTGTGGGGTTGTCCCGAAGGAAGGGCTCTGCTATACAGAAGCTTACGACTCACGACTCATCTTAAGGCTCATGCAGGCATCCTTTATTTTACCTGAAGAGCGTAAACAAGAGGGTATTCTCGGATCCGAGAGACAGGAAACTGTGCAGGATGCCCCACCGAGAAGGAAAGGAAAACTTCCGCGGTCGATGTTTGCTCGGGAGTTTGTTGTGGCTTTCGTCTAGTTGAACAGTGCGCCGTCATCACGTTACGCTGCGATCTACGCCACAAACTGGCTACGACCCTAGTGTATCTTCCTCAAGCTTGACTCGGTTTAAGCTCTAGCCCCCAAGAACGAGAATTCTCGGGGCATGGATACCGCGTGATTTGTGGGGAGAAAACTTTCCGCTGGGATAGACTTAGCATGGTGAGGTCATTCCATTGAAGCTTGCCCGTGTGCTATTCTTTAAGAATGCTCAAAGCAAGACACATGGCTGAGGGCCCTAAGGGCAGACGCGTAACGCGTTACTGCCACAAAGACAGCGCAGAAGATTGAACAGGACCAGAGTTACGTGTCACCCCGGTCTTCTGATGTTGTACCCGAGGTGCTAAATCAGACATTTCAATGCAAGGAACATGTCCCGACGAATGGAAAGACGGGTCTCCACATGAGCCAGGTTCGTCCCGACTCCTAGCCTGCCAGCCTTACCAGCCAATATGGCATTCCCGTTCATCGTGGCTGACGTGGACGGAGCTTACCGACATAGGGGTTACTCGGCCCCCATCATATCTACCGGGCCAACTGGGGTCGATGCGAGAGCTCTAGATCACGGCCCTACTGCGCCTCTGCACTATGAGGCGTACCTACGGAACATGTGTGGGGGGATGTTCTCGATCGCAATGCGACGGGGACTGTCGGACAGCGAAATCGACGTCGAGGGTTGAACAACGACGATCTTGTTTATAAAAGCAGTCGTCCCAACTTTGTGTTTCTGGTCTTGAAACTCCTCACCACCTCAGGTTGTTTCCCTTTCTTTCCATCCACATTCGTTTCAACTATAATCCTAGGGCGTTTCCATCTCAACTTCACCAACATGCCTCAACTCTCCAAGGCGGCTGTCCGCGCCCTCGCGGCTGCTGCTAACGCGGCTTCTCTCACCGATCTCTGCACCGTCGAGAACGTCCAGAACGCCCTCCCCGCGAACGGCACTCTTCTCGGAGTCGACCTTCTTCCTTCTACCGTCACTGCGGCCGCGGTCTACAACGCCACTACCGGCGGCGGCGGCATGGGTGGAGCTTCCTCCGGCAGCTCGGCCACTTACAGCTATTGCAACGTGACGGTCCACTACACTCACACCGGCCACGGCGACAAGGTCGTCCTCAAGTACGCCTTCCCCAGCCCGGACGACTTCAAGAACCGTTTCTACGTTGCCGGAGGAGGTGGCTACTCCCTCTCCAGCGACGCCACCGGCGGTCTGGCCTACGGCGCTGCTTCCGGTGCCACCGACGCCGGCTACGATGCCTTCAACAACGACTACATGTCCCAGGTCCTTTACGGCAACGGCTCCATCAACTGGGATGCGACCCACATGTTCGGCTACCAGGCCTTGGGCGAGATGACCCAGGTCGGCAAGGCCGTTTCTAAGAGCCTCTACAGCTTGGCCGATGACCAGAAGGTCTACACTTACTACGAGGGCTGCTCCGACGGTGGTCGTGAGGGTATGTCTCAGGTCCAGCGCTGGGGTGAGGAGTACGACGGTGTCATTGCCGGTGCCCCTGCTTTCCGCTTCGCCCACCAGCAGGTCCTCCACGTCTACTCCTCTGCCGTTGAGCATGTTCAGGACTACCTTCCCCCTCCCTGCGAGTTGGCCAAGATCGTCAACGCTACCATCGCTGCCTGCGATTCTCTTGACGGAAGAACCGATGGCGTCATTTCCCGTACCGACCTTTGCAAGCTTGACTTCGACCTGAAGTCCGTCATCGGCGAGTCCTACTACTGCGCCGAGAAGAACAGCACATCTCTCGGCTTCGGCTTCAACAAGAGAGGTCTCAACAAGAGACAGGCCGCCGGCAGCACCACCAGCTACCAGCCCGCCCAGAACGGCTCCGTCTCCGCTGAGGGTGTCGCCGTCGCCCAGGCCATCTACGACGGTATCTTCAACTCCGCAGGCGAGCGCGCCTACCTCTCTTGGCAGATCGGCTCCGAGCTCGGTGACGCTGCCACTGTCTACAACTCTGACACCGGCGCCTGGGAGCTCTCCATCCCTTCCACCGGCGGCGAGTATGTCACCCGCTTCATCCAGCTCCTCGAGCTCGACAACCTCTCCGATATGAACAACGTCACCTACGACACCCTGGTCGATTGGATCAACACCGGCTTCCTCCGCTACTACGACACCCTCCAGACCACCTACCCCGACCTGAGCACCTTCCAGTCCTCCGGCGGCAAGCTCCTCCACTACCACGGCGAGTCCGACTCCTCCATCCCCGCCGCCTCCTCCGTCCACTACTGGCAGTCCGTCCGCTCCATCATGTACCCCAACGCGACCGACGAGGCCGCCCAGCAGGCTCTCCAGGACTGGTACCAGTTCTACCTCGTCCCCGGCGCCGGCCACTGCGGCACCAACAGCCTCCAGCCCGGCCCCTACCCCCAGAACAACATGAACATCATGATCGACTGGGTCGAGAACGGTAACAAGCCCGACCGCCTCAACGCCACCGTCACCTCTTCCACCAACGTAAACGCCGGCGAGACCCAGATGCTCTGCCAGTGGCCCTCGCGCCCTCTCTGGAAGGGCAACAGCTCCGACTTTGACTGCGTCAACGACGCCAAGTCCATCGACAGCTGGACCTACACCTTCCCCGCCTTTAAGGTCCCCGTCTACTAAGCGTCTCTTTTCGCTTAAGTTTACACCAAACCGATTTTCTTATTGTTGAAAAAGCGTGAAGTTGCCACGAGGGTGGGGACTGTGTTGAGATAGAAGTTGCTTGTGGATAGTATGCTAGATATCTTTGCATTTCTACTTGTACATTTGGTAGCCTTACCTTTAGAGCTCTCTCAGAGTCTCATGGCGATGTATATAAATCAGATCCAGTCTGACACCCGAAATCCTTTAGAAAAGACCAATGTTGCAGTCTCAATGACCCTGTCTGTTTAGTGTGAGGCGAGATTGTCGACGCCATGGAAGTGGATCAAACACGCTTGACATGGTTTATGAATTTTACATGCATGAAGATAACAGTATTCATTATCAGTAAAGGTGTGTAAAATCTCGCACCAAATTGTTTTCTAAGGCATCTGGACCGTTAATGATCGACCGACAACGACCGGAGGCACAGTAACAACCTGCGTCGCATTCATCGTCCCGCCTCTGTATGCATAGGTGAAAGTCCAACCCGAACCTGCCCCTGCATGCTCGCCCTTGTTGTTGACCACCACGATGCCAGCTGATACTGCCGGGTACCTCTTGACCATGCGAACGACAGCATCTCGCGCTGCTTCCTCCGGGGTCATACCCCTCCTCATGCTCTCAACAGCCTGATAACACGGCAGGAACCTCATCATGATGTCGCCATCACCCGTAGCGCCGCAAGCGCCGACATCACCGTCAACATACGAGCCGGAGCCAGTGATAGGCCCATCGCCCACGCGCCCAGGAACCTTGAATGAAGCGCCGTTCGTCGACGTACCCGCCGCCATGATTCCATTGGCATCGATTGCTGTCATGGAGATGGTGTCGTGAGAGGCTTGGGCGGAGTTCGGCGCGATGAGGTTGAAGTAGTCTGGAGAGCTGGAGTCGAGCTCAACCGGCGTGTACGGGCCGCACGCAGTCTTCGGATCGGGGGTGACGTTCTGCCTGTAGTTTGACTGGCAGTTGCCCTTCTTCCATTCAGCACATCTTTCGGTGGACGCCTCAGTTGATAGGGTCTCAGCGGTGAAGCCGTTCTCGATGGCGAACTCCGTCGCGAGGTCGCCGGCCAGCATGGTGTGCGAAGTGTATTCAAGCACATGGCGGGCCACTCCAATCGCATTCTTGACGCGGCGGAGGGCGGCGACGGAGCCGGATTTCATGGTCACTCCGTCCATGATCATGGCGTCAAGAGTCGTCTCGCAGTTCTCGCCCGGGGATCCTCCGAAACCGACGCTGCCGTCGCACTGATTGGCTTCGCAGGTCGCGCAGCCGATCTCGACGGCGTCGAGGGCCGAGGTGCCCGGCTTCAGGAGCGCCTGGTACGCAGCGTCGGTGGCAGCAGTGAAGGGTCCGCCCCATGTGTTGATGACCATGGGGAATCCCGGCGAGGATTGACCGAAGACATGGCCGGGATGAAGGGAGAGGAGTGCGATGAGCTGGATGAGTGGGGCCATGCGGCGGGGCCGGGTGTCCGGCATTGTGGATGACGGCCGGAGGAGAGCCGGAGACCAGTCGGACAACCTAGGGCGGAGGTTAGTGAAGTCGGACGAATTGCGTCTCCTCTCGCGTGAGACTGATTGAGGATGGTGTGAGGGATGAGTGTTTGAATTGGTTGGCGAGGCGTCCTTAAGAGCACGGATGCCGTGCGCCGCTTCGGCATTGTTTACCCCGCGCGATAGGGTGATCTGCTGCGATAAACAGGGATTGAGGGGGTTACCACATTACTCTGAACCCGCCAAGAGACCTTGATCCTGCGTCTTTATCAACCTTCCTCTCTGGGCACCACCGTCAAGACTCCGGAAATCGGTATTTCGAGCAAGGGATGGCGGGTCATCCATCCGTTAGTTGAACATCCGGGCCGAGAAAGCCTTATTAGATTACGGGCCGAAATGGCTTGCTGCTTCATCCCGAGTCAGGTATCTTCAACACAAGGAAGTGCAAGTGGACACCTGCCATTGAAAGTTTGTTGCATTTGAGATGACACAATCGCTCTTACAATACTTCATCACAAAAGTCCTTCGCCGCTGCCAGTACCCTGTTAACATGTTCCTCCTCGTGGGTAATGTTCAATGCAAGAAATCCCCGACGACCGACGTAAATTCTCCTGCTCAGCATGTAAAAGAAAAACAAGTCTCGCAGGTTGTCTGCCGAGGGTCCGTTGAAGTGCACTCCAATGACACTGCCGAACCCGCTCAGAGTAAGTATCGACTCATCCTTGGCCTTGAAAAGAGCGCCAAGTCCGTCTCTCAGCTTGTTGCCGAGGCTATTGTTCTTATCGAGGGCTTCTCTCGAAAGAATTTTCGTCGCAGCAACACCTGCCGTCATGGAGAATTTGTTGTTGTTCCAGGTGCCGGAGTGGTGCAGGCTCGTGGGAGACGACGGGTCGTACAGGTCCATGATATCCTTCTTTCCGCCAAAGGCACCGAAGGAGAAGCCGCCTCCAAAGTGCTTGCCGATTGTCGTCATGTCGGGAACAATTCCGTGGATTTCTTGCAGACCGCCGTAGTTGAGGCGCGAGGTAATGACTTCGTCAAAGATCAAGATAGCGCCGACGCGGGTGGCCTCGTCTCTGAGAAACTGGAGGAATTCCTTCGTTCCAGCGAACATGCCGGCTGCGCCTTGCAGCGGCTCGACGATAATGATGCCGAGTTCTTCGGTGATGAGAGGACGGGTGTACTCAATGTCGTTGTATCGACCTTGCACGAAGTCATGAGGGAGAATCAACGGGTTTCCTGGCGTGAAGGCTAGTGTGCCGCCGTGATAGCCATTTTCGAAAACCAAAATCTGATGAAATTGTTAGCAAAATCCCGAAGTCTTGTAGGGATTGGAATAGTTATTACCTTCTTCCTCCCAACAAAGTGCAGAGCAGTAGCAATAGCCATGGTGTTAGCCTCTGTACCTGAGTTACAGAACCTGATGGCGTCGATACTTGGAAACCGGTCCACAAGCAACTTTCCCAGTTCGCCCTCTTTAGGTCCTGGTCCACCGAGAGTAAACCCTGACTTGGTAACACTCTCAATTGCGGCAATGATGTCTGGGTGTGAGTGGCCAAACATGCCAGCGCAGTACTCAGAGAGAAAGTCGAGGTACTCCTCCCCATCCATGGATGTTAGATGACAACCGTGACCTCCCGAAAACGCCAGTGGGAAGGGTTCATAGTAAAGGACGGAGCGGGTTGTTCCTCCTGGCAAGGAACCGGATGCCTCCTTGTTGCATTGCAGTGACTTTTGGTTGTCTGAAACGTATTTGTCGAGGTACTGGGCGAGTTGCTGTTGAATCTTGATGGCTTTGGAACTCACATCCGCGGCATGAACTTCGGGAGCCGTCATAATGAATTGCGAGTATCCTGAATAAAGACACAATAAAGACTCGGGACGGTGGGATGATAGATCGGAGTTCTCAGCCGTGAAAAGTCGCCAAGAGCTGTGCTAATTTGCAGGATGAAGCAACGAAATATATACTGATGAGCTCAAGTCTTCCGAGGACAACTATCATTGCGATATCTCACCCGGAGCACCATCGGCGTGCCGGCCGTCTAATAGAAATGTCAATCGCGTTGCTGATAAGACGAACCCCGCTCGGGTATGCATGCCAGCGGTAAGCCGAGTCCGGGGTCGGCCCGGCCGATTGATCGGGAAAGAACCAGAACCGAAAGCCGAACCTTGGGTGAGTCCTGACTAAGGCAGTGCACGAAAGGAATCAGTCCGATTGATGGGATCAAATGTCAGTTGAAGATTTACCAGTGGTTGCGACGAACTGACAGCTATTTAGGTTCTTTCAGAACAAGACGCTGACCCCTGATCAGGTCGACTGCGGGGCAGAAATCGGATCAGCGCTCGTGTGTAAGTCATCAGCATTTCGAGCTACGTTGATTCGCCAGACCAAAGACAGATTTTGTCTGGTGAATCTTGTCTGAAAATAGAGCCAGCTCCACTTACGTTGCGAGTCGCAACCACTGCCTTGGGTACGATGCGATAGTTGGCTGGTGCCGAATCTGCTGCGGAAAGCAAGGCGATGCTTCGGAGGTATCTCTCGAAGCATGAACAGTGGCGCGAGCTTTTACGAATTGGATGATTGGGCTCCCAAAGAATATAGACAGAGCAAAACATGATCAGCGTTTGATCTGCTGGATTGTCGCATGTATCTTGAAATGCCTTGGCTGTGAGTAGCAGTTGCACGAAGTTCATCACAACCGAGAGATTCTCATGCTTTTGTCTATTTATCCCTTTCCCAATAATGCAAACATGTATGTAGGCTCCGTATTCTGGAGCGTATGCTGGCTTTTTGAACGATTGTAAATGCTGACGAGCGTCTCAGTCTCGGAGGGCACTGTTCAACCCGAACGCCCTGCCTCTTTCTCGGTCTCTGTCATCTCCTTCGCCTGGATTCTTGCAGCTCTCCATTGTTGGCCCCAGTACCAATGGACAACCGCCAACGGCCCAACGACAACCATGACAAGTGCAAGTCCAAGAAACGCGGCCCCCGGTCCTGTTGAAGCGATGAACTGCTCTATGAATGCCACCCCAATCGCTCCTAGGCCGCATCGGACGAGATTGTTGATGGCTGTAGCACTTGCTCCTTTGCCGGGGCACAAATCCGTGACGAGAGTCTGATTGAGGGCGAACACAGCGTTGCTCGTCGCAGCGATGAAGAACTGTAGTGTAAGCGGAACAGCGATCCAGCCTGTCAATGAAGTCGCGGAGGGAAAGTTGAGCGAGACGCCGTAAGCACCCGTTGATGCGATGAATATGACGACGACCCATGGCAAACGACGTAGACGCGCCCGTTCTATCGGGAAGTCGGCGGGCATGTTCTTGGCTGTCAGCTTTTCGGACTTCTCCATGTTATGGGATGCCTTGTATGCCTCTTCTATTGCTTTGTAATCTCGTGTCATTAGCTTTCCAGCTATGGCTGAGCCCACGATAGTTCCGAATCCTGTGAAAGAGTGAGTCAGATTTCTTGTAAGTCGTCAAGAGTGGAGCGTGGGTATAACACACCATTGGGTAGAAACGCCAAGCCAATCTGGAGTTCATTTAGGTTGAAAAGCTGTTTGAACAATCCAGTGGTACTCGACGTGACCATGCTCCAGATGGTGTAAACAACACCGCCGAATATGAGGTTGATGAGTATGTCTCTCTGTACGAGCAGACGCAAAGGCTCCAAGAAGGTTGCAGCTGTCACCTTCTTCCGCGGAAGGGGCTCTTCCGGGTCTTCTAGATAATCAGGCTCTTTTGTAACAAGGCGTATCAGGGGCTTATAGACACCCCCCAGCCGGAGCGAGCCATTCCCGGCAATGCTTCGCATGGTCTCGGGCAGAAATATGATAATCACAATAGTGACTACCGAAGAGAGTATCAAAAGAAAGACAAAGATGGATCGGAAACCGAGGAAGTTTGCGAGCAGACCGCCGAGCACAGGCCCAACTGCTATGCTGAAGTTTCGGACTTCGAGATTACCTCCGAGTAAGCAACTCCGAGCACCAACCACTCACTGCAGAGCATGAAACAGGAGGCATCGACTTACTCGCCTGGTAAAAACTAATGAACTCACCCCGCTCCGCGGGAGGAGAGATATCCTGGATGACACCGTTTCCTACAGTGGTGGTTAGAACTTGATGACGAGTGTGCTTTCTTTTAAAAATAGGTTTGGTGGGTTTGGGGTGATCGCCCTCGGGTCGGGCTTACCGATGCTGACGGTCGAAGCGCTGCCGGCCGCTTGCAACCCTCTGAAAACCATGAGAATGGTGAAATTTGGCGAAAAGCTGAGACCGATGTTGGAAATGATGTAGACGGCAAAAGAGGCGATGTAGATAGGTCGTCTCCCCAAGGCATCTGAGATAGAGCCCCAAAAGAGCGGCGAAATGCCTTGGATAATGAGATAGGAGGTGATCGTCAACGAGACCATCTCGGCGCTCACATGTAGATCCTATATTAAAGTTAGCTAATGTTCGTAAATCCGAGGTACAAAAGGGCCTACCCGTGAGATGGCATCGAGCGAGGGAAAGTAGATGTTTGACGATAGGCCAGAGAACAACCCCGCTGTGCCTATAATGACGATAACAAACCACTTTTGCCTCTTGGTGAAAATGTGGTAGGGCGGCTCTGGAGGCTGCTCCTGCAGTGTGTCCTCGGCACTTGAATCGTCGAACGGATTCCGAGCATCGTCTGCCTGCGTGTCTGCCACAGAGTTCGTGTCTGCAAATGGATTGCGGAACTGGCTGTCGTTGTCACTATCTCTCTCCCGAATGGAAGGCAGTGACATTGCTCGATCAAAGAAGGGATCCAAATCTGATAGACTCGATGATCCGGGGCTTCTAGACCGGAGGCTCATGCGATCCCTCACAGAAACCCGCGTCGGCGATATGTGTTCGTCGTGTTCTCGGCCTTGGTTGAGATCCGTCTCGCTGGTCAGCAGGTGCAAACCACCCGAAGCAGCCGCAGATATGCTTCTGCGAATGCCCTGCTGCAGAGTGCGAGGAGACGCACTTCCAGCAGCTGCCATTGTTAATAGAGATGCCGACTGTTTCGAGGACATTGGGTTCCAGGACTACGACTTGCGCGACCCCCGAGTTTTGTGAGGCGATCCGTGTAAATAACGAGTCTGAATTGCTTTTCAACGTTCAGCCAAGATTCGAAATTCCGACACACAGATCATCAACTCGTCCGCCAAGACCTCTGACGGGCGATTTCAGACTAACACCGGCTGTTGTTGAGTCCCGGGCGTCCGTATCCACGCCTCTCCTACACAACGGCAAACAGTCGCCGACGTAAAGGAGTACGCAGACAGGCCTGACACTGCCCGGCAAATGTTCCCAAAAATAGTCTATTCGAGAGTATCAGAGTTTCCGCTGCAATTCGTTTTGCGGGTGCATACGGCCGACGGGATCAATCTGCCTTGGGGTGATTGACTTTTACCCAAATCAGCTCGTAACGCTACGCTACTGGCTGGCCTGTCAGTAAGCGTGAAACGCTCAAGGGTGATGCGCCAAGCTTAAAACCACTCGCCGGCCTGCCATGTGTCACCACCTTGCATTCAGCTGCGCGGTAATAAAGACACCGGAGCCTCAACCCTTGCTCGGGGTCACCATATTGCCTCTCTCCACTCAAGAGGAGCCGATATCTAATGTCAACTTTACCCCGCGGAAATTTCCTCCTGTCGGTGAAATCCTGTCGAGACGATTACGCACGCCCAGACGCTGGAGCCAACGTTGGACCTGTTTGACTTGAAGTAAAACCAGAGGTATGGGACCGGTTACATTACAAGACGTGCTAGTGGTTCATATCCTGACAAGACCAGACTTATGTTGACTCAGCTGTCATGACAATCAGTCCCCTCGGGACATTCTCATAGGCTTCCAGGTCTGAACTTGCTCCGCCACTGGTTTGTCTGACCTGTCCCACTTCTCTCTAAAGTCTCGAGATCCCAACTCTTACACACATCCTTCCAGATTACCATCAAGACTCACACTCATAATGGTTGGTCTATCGATGGCCAACAGGAGGGCGGCTCCTCCACCCAGGCTGGACCTCGCGATTGTCCGTAGGCAACAACAACAAGAAAAGCAGCAGCAGCAGCAACAAGGTCGCACTGACCCGAACACGCCGACTGGGCCACTTACACCAAACCGACCTTTGATCGTCTCGGAACTACCAGCAGTTGCGATCCCACATGCAACAACATCAAAACCGGCTCTGCTCACTCCATCATCAACTCGTCCATCAACACCGATACCGACATCAATACTTCCGCCTCCTGATCCAGCCACTCCTACACTGTCAGTGCCAAGAACAACATTTCACACTTCAACGCGAGCTCCATTAGTTCCATCAATTCAACCAGTCCCATCGGGTCAACCAGCTCCATCAGGACCGAGCTTCGGCGGCAGTCTCAGTCAGCCCAGCCTTAGCCCAACAAACACGGTCTTCGTCACTCAGCCTCCTCAAACGGTCACCGTAACCGCGCCTGCGGTGGTGCCTACGCTCCCCTCTACATCAAATACATCCTCTACAATCCCACTCCCCAGTGAGGCTGCCGACACAACACCGCAGCCATCCGCTTTACCGGCCAACAATGGTGTTTCCTTCACCACGGGGGCGGGAGTAGTGGTAATTGGAGTGCTGGGAGGCATAGGTGCGACCCGTCCAACATGGGATTCTCGGAGAGTGTGCTAACCTTGACAGCTTCGGCATCACTGTTGGGTATGGCCGGCACGATATTATGGCGGAAGCACAAACGCCGCCGGCGTGAGGGGGTAACACGATGATGGTTCCTGTTGAATTGACGCATCACTAACTGTATACCAGGAAAGTGGTGGGCTGATAGGAAAGTCCATGTGATGATGTGTTTTCTCATCGACAGTGCAAGTATCGAGACATCATTTTGCTTCTCGACTCTTCGTTATTGCATTTGAGTTGGACCAAAAAGTTGTCCTTGTGGCTCCTCACAGCTACGAGATGCATACGTCACCTTTTGTGAAGGCTACACCGTTCTCTCACTAAAGACAGGTCACAACACGATGTAGCCACAGTGCTATGACAAAAGCTGGGACGTGTTCTTTGCTGAAATTCAGACGTCATCAGCATTATCCATGAGGCTAGCGAAAATATGAAATAATTGAAGTATTTGCAGATCCGTGCATGGCCTCTCCATGGGCTCGAGTTTCCCGTCAAAAAGAACAGTGTATGTTCATTAATGCGAGATTGAAGTTGTTCCAAAATATATGCGAAGCAAGTAATTTGCTTGATAATGTTCGTGATACGTGAATTCAGCTTCATGTGCTCGAGCGAAGGATGCCAACCCGTGACTCTGACGATTTCCGCACCCCTATCTTTGTCCTGGTCTAGGAAGAATCGGGAAATATCTCGTTTCGATGGGACAGTCACACCCGCGGGCCGCGGCTGGGGGTTTCCTTCGGAGCATTAGATCTACGGCTGAATTCCTACCAGCCACACAACTGGACTTAGCGCAGCCAGTGAACAACTCTTCCTTGCACGTCATGTTTCACCCAGAAGGTGTCAATGTTAGAAGGAGGAGTCGCACGAACTACTACGGGTGACTTGACGATACATGCATCGACAACAGCTGTCATCTACTTAAAACAGCCGCCTGCTGAACTCTGATAAGACTTCAGCTACATGATCCCGTCGGGAAGGCTGCGAAGCGCAAAATATCATGCGCGACATTTAATTGGTCGCCACAGCGTAAGACGAGACAAAATATTGAGCAGCGGCTGGTGCAGTACTCTTGGATAGGGTCGAAGGCAGTCGAAACGAAACGGTATTAAACTTACTCCAATAGTAACAAGAAACATTTAAACATATCCTGTGAGTAATTGGTTCATCCACCTGGAGTTGCCACAATTGGGTTGCACACGTATGGACTGAATTCCCAGTCGGCTTCGCACACCGTCTTCCCGTGTTCAACCCACGTGGAACTCAAAGCTTACTCCAGCCAATTATTCTCTGAAACCATGAAGACTGTGTGAATTCAGTTAGCCCCATTAGCCTCCAAAGCGTCGTCGCCCAGACTTCAAGTTCCAAGCGTACGGTTGACGTTGAAGAAAAAATCCACTGGTGGCGGCCCATCGCTGCCAGGATACAGGGGGTTTGCTAGCATGTGACTACGGATCTATCTAACGGTGTTCTGGGCTCTCAATGCTCCGCCTTTCAGAGTCTATGATATCAACGATTGCGAACGACTGACCGGTGGGGTCCAGCGACTGTGCGATGCCGGTCAATCGGCGAATTGAGCGGATGGCAAAAAACAAAAACGCGAGTCGGGGATGTTTCGCACGAATCCCGGAGTTGCCAAGCGTTGCGGGGGAGAGGAAGAAGCTTGGGCGCAGCAGTGGTCAGCAGCCATCAAAATCGAAGAAGGTTCGACAACGCATAAGCCCAATGTCCAATGCGAGCTGGCCGTTTCTTTTCGTCTTCCTCGACGGGGGCCGTAGAGGTTGCTGTCGATGTGTGTGATGAAGATTTGATATCTTGGGATATCGATATCCCATTCGCCTGTGATAATCCCAGTACACCATCAAAAGTCCGCCGGTCATCGGCGGTCTTAGCTTCAGAGGCCTTCTATCGAGTGCCATCTCTGTCGCAGACTACCCTGGTTTGGGAGCTAGCGTTGGTAATCAGAGAACCAGTGTCTGGCGTCGACGCGGCACCGAGGAAACAAAGTGGGGTTGAGTGACGTCGCCGAGGTTCTCGAGAAGCTTACCCCCGGTCGCTTTCTCATGCAGCCCGGTATATATAGCAAGTAGAGAGGGGTCGCGCGGGCGGTTCGGTTCGGCGAATATGAACAGTTTGCTGCATGCTTCATTTTTCTTCACTGCAGAGAAACCACCTGAGGTTAGAGGAAAGTGAGCATACTGCGGGGTTAGTTTTAAGACGACAGCCATTCACACACAGCGTATTTCAACAGAACACAACATGGAGTAATAGCAGAAGTGGACAGGCTGGGGCAGCCGGCTCGGAGCGAACGGAATGTGGACAGACGGGGCAGAGGGACCCAGAGGTACCTCCACCCTGCTGCAACTCAATGTCACTGTTTAACTATTCCACATGGTTTCTGCTTATCATGTTCGTTTCGATTGGACAAAAGATGGTGTGTCGATCTGCTGCACATTCCCTTTCCCCAGGCTCACAGGCTCTCTCGATGGGTCCTCCCCGCACGGCATTTTGACTCGGCCCAAGCTACTGTTCCAAGCTGGTCACGCAAGTTCACGGTACTGTTGCATCTTATTGGGACTGTGAGGCTAACGGCCCAGTGTGGCAATGCCTCCGAAATCTGCTAGAGCGAGCTCTAAATCATCCCAATGTGCGCGTCATAGCAACCAGAGCACGCCCTAGCTGGCTCTTAACAGATGGATAACAAAGGGACAATCGTTTTGTTGCCTCTCGCCTCGAGGTGAACGTCCGTGGAAGGAGAGAACAAATGGAAGGCCTTGCGGATTGACCGCAACGGGCTTGCCGCGATTGATCTAGATCATCTCGAACACAAGGACCCTGAGAACATCGCCATCCCGTGGCTTTCCTAGCTCCCACCATTTGTCATACCAGGCCCGAGCTGCCTCCCAAGCTGCCCTCCCACGTCCCTCGCCCCCACCCGCACTAGAATCGAGTCTGGAATGGATGGCTGCTGTCACGCGTTAGTGCAAGATAATTGGGAAATAGATGTGAGCGCACAGTGGTATTCACTATGTACTCGGCTTTGGTCCATCCCGCCCAACCGCCAACAAGATTCTGGCTATTGGTCATGCAACTGGATGAGGGGTTGGGGGGCGTCGCCATGACCCTTAGCCATAAAACGCGGGGTTCTCGTCCCTCTTCTGCGCTGCTGAAAGGTGATCGACTTTCTTTTTTCCTCCCTGCTTTTGCCTTTCTTCCATCAATTGAAGACGCAAAACAGAAAACACCATTGATACCACAGCAGATTACACAAGAGAATAATCAGCAATCATGGCCGAGAGCAAGTGTCCAGCCACCCGCCTGATGAACACCGGCGGAGGTGGCACCAAGAACCGCGACTGGTGGCCCGACGCCTTGAAGCTCAACATTCTCCGCCAGCACACTCCCGTCACCAACCCATTGGGCCAGGAGTTCGACTATGTTGCTGCATTCAAGACCCTCGATTACGAGGGCGTCAAGAAGGACCTCACAGCTCTGATGACCGACTCTCAGGACTGGTGGCCAGCTGACTTTGGTCACTACGGAGGTCTTTTCATTCGTATGGCGTGGCACAGCGCAGGAACATACCGTGTCCAGGATGGTCGCGGAGGTGGTGGCGAGGTAAGTCATACTCGGAGCCCGCTCCGAACCCCCGCGCCAGATCAAGTTGCTAACCGAACCTCGTCGCACAGGGCCAGCAGCGATTTGCTCCTCTTAACAGCTGGCCAGACAACGTCAGTCTCGACAAGGCTCGCCGCCTACTGTGGCCTATTAAGCAAAAGTATGGCAACAAGATCTCATGGGCCGATCTCATGATCTTGGCCGGTAACGTTGCCCTCGAGTCTATGGGCTTCAAGACTGCCGGATTCTCCGGTGGTCGCCCCGACACCTGGGAGGCAGATGAGTCCGTCTACTGGGGAGGTGAGAACACATGGCTTGGTAACGATATTCGCTATGCCCACGGCCACGAGGGCAAGGACGGCCCTGGTGTCGTCGACGGATCTCAGGACAGCAAGTCGGACATCCACACTCGGGAGCTTGAGGCGCCCTTGGGAGCTGCCCACATGGGTCTCATCTACGTGAACCCTGAGGGTCCCGATGGCAACCCCGATCCCGTTGCTGCCGCGAGAGATATCCGTGTCACGTTCGGCCGTATGGCTATGAACGACGAGGAGACCGTTGCCCTCATTGCTGGTGGTCACTCATTTGGCAAGACCCACGGCGCAGCCCCAGACAGCAACGTCGCCGCTGAGCCCGAAGGCGCTCCCATTGAGCAGCAAGGTCTCGGCTGGGTGAACAAGCACGGCTCCGGCAAGGGCCCTGACACCATCACCTCTGGTCTTGAGGTCACCTGGACCGCCACTCCCACCAAGTGGAGCAACAAGTACCTCGAGTACCTGTTCAAGTTCGACTGGGAGCTCACCAAGAGTCCCGCGGGCGCGAACCAGTGGGTGGCAAAGAACGCCGAGCCCATCATTCCCGATGCCTACGACCCCAACAAGAAGCACCTCCCCACCATGCTGACGACTGATTTGTCAATGCGCTTCGACCCCGAGTACGAGAAGATTTCTCGTCGCTTCCTCGAGAACCCCGACCAGTTCGCCGACGCCTTCGCCAAGGCCTGGTTCAAGCTCACCCACCGTGACATGGGTCCCCGTTCCCGCTACGTCGGCCCTGAGGTTCCTACCGAGGAGTTCATCTGGCAAGACCCCATCCCTGAGGTCAACCACGCCGTCATCAACGACCAGGATGTTGGCGCCCTCAAGAAGGAGATCCTCGCCACTGGTGTTGACGGCTCCAAGCTCATCTCTACCGCCTTCGCTTCCGCATCCACTTTCCGTGGTAGTGATAAGCGTGGTGGTGCCAACGGAGCCCGCATTCGCTTGGCTCCCCAGAAGGACTGGAAGGTCAACAACCCTGGCCAGCTTAAGGAGGTTCTCTCAGCCCTCGAGAAGGTCCAGCAGAAGTTCAACAGCTCCGCCTCTGGTGGCAAGAAGGTGTCTCTGGCCGACTTGATCGTCCTTGGTGGTGTCGCCGGTGTTGAGCAAGCCGCTCAGAACGCGGGACACAACATCACCGTCCCCTTCACCCCTGGCCGTGCCGACGCGTCACAGGAGCAGACCGACGTTGAGTCTGTTGGCCACCTTGAGCCTATTGCCGATGGCTTCCGCAACTATGGCAAGTCAACACGTCGCGTCAAGACCGAGAACTTCTTGGTTGACCGCGCCAACCTCCTTACCCTGACTGCTCCTGAGCTCACCGCTCTGGTCGGAGGTCTTCGTGTCTTGAACACCAACTATGACGGCTCCAAGCACGGTGTCTTCACTAGCCGTCCCGGTGCTCTGACGAACGACTTCTTCGTCAACCTCCTGGATATGGGCACCGTCTGGAAGGCCACCAGCGACCCCGACGTCTTCGAGGGTAGCGACCGCAAGAGCGGCTCCAAGAAGTGGACTGCCAGCCGTGTCGACTTGGTCTTCGGCTCTCAGGCTGAGCTCCGCGCCGTCGCTGAGATCTACGGCCAGGCCGACGGTGGCCAGAAGTTCGTGCAGGACTTCGTCAAGGTTTGGGACAAGGTCATGAACTTGGACCGCTTCGACGTCAAGAAGGGCTCGAACCTCCCAAGCCGTCTCTAGATTGACGTGTCACGATAAATTAAAAAAGTTGCTTAAATGCGGGGCATGATGATGATAGGTGTCTTGCTCTCTGTTATGAGATTCCCGATGTAGCCTATCAAGTTTGCAAATAGGGCAATGTACTTATGTCTTGGACTGTAATAAATCTTTCCCACTCAACGCCTTGTGCTTTTGATCTTTACAACTCGCTACGTATCCTCAACTGTGTGATATTTGCCACATGCTAGCGCGATGCACTGGACGGGAGTAATCACCGGAGCTCAATTATACAACCAGTGGCTTAGAGCAGTTGTCTCAGTGACCTGCCGTTGCTTGTCCTTCACAGATGTCATACTGGATGGACCAAGCTTTGTTTCATCGAGCGTTACCTACGCAGCCATGGACACGTTCCTGATCAATAGTATGCTTCGTACCTATGCCGAGTGGCATGATAGAGCCACGGATGTTATCAGCAGAAAGACCTTCTCGAGGTCTTCTCGCACGCTCAGGCTCTGATAGGTGAAGCGATACACTCAAAGCTCTTGTTTCAAACACTTCGTTCTCGTTTTGTGTGTTTGAGGCTGCAGTCAGTTGGTGTCCGGGCGAATTGAGTGTGCGGACCCTGCATGTTGCGATTCTGTGACGCGATATCATCAGACGAACCTGCCAAGCGGCTTCTGGGCTTCGTCCCTGGAGCTGTTCACTTTTACGATACCCAACTAGCTCGAAAGTCTGTTCAAGCTTTATTTCGATCCGATATTTAACGAAATACATTCCAGGATAGGACAAATGAAGTATCTTTGGGGATCGTCTCAAACTGTTCGAGCTTCTGCCCATCGCATCAGTTCAACCTGCCCGGTAGCATTGATTTATACATGACTTAGTTTGGACTTTAAGGACTCTTCTGGGAAACAGCTTCCTTTACCCTTGTTCGAACCAATCCACGGATTACAAGTCCTCTTCTCTGGAAGCCCGTATTACACACTTGAAAGCGTGATGGTGACCGGGTTGCCAGCATCCGTGCCGTTCTCGCACTGCAATGAGAATGCTTTTCCCTTGCATGTGGCTCGACCAGCATTGCAGCACTCTTCCCATCTGCCCTTGAAGATGTTGATCTTCTCTCCTGCAGCAGCCTCCAGAGTCCACAGAGCCTTGCCTGACGTTCCGGTCGATTTCTGTTCCGTGCCTGGGCAGTTGTTGATGGGTGCCTTGATACCTCCGCAAATAGAGAGCTCTGCGATGAGCTGATCGTTCTTCGACGGAGCACTGTAATGAGATGCATCAGAGATGAAGAGTTTTTCATATGCACGGTGTAAACATACGTTGCAGCTAAGCACTGAACTGTTCCTCCAATGATCACTTTGGGGTCGAAGTTGTCATGCGGGTCTGAGGTCTCGGGTGTCGTCGCGACCTTGGTAGAAGTGCCTTTGGCAGGCGCGGGCGCCTGGGGAACTCGGGTGAAAAGAGAGATGTCCGATCGAGGTGCGACGGCAACTCCAGCAGTCGCCACTCTGGCGAGGCTCGCAAGCGCAATGGTGAAGACGGTGAGGTGCATGTCGATGAATTGAATAAAGAAATTCTGTAAAGACCGGCTTGTAAGTTACTGGACTGTATCAAACAGCTCAACTATAACGAAGAGAACGAAGTTGTATTAGAAGAAGGCGTGCTGGAATTCTAGTAGCGATGAAAAGCCGACATCAGATGAACGGCAACATGAGACGGTTTATATCATCCGTCTTTAATAGCAATTGAGAAAAGGGCAATTCAAGCCGAGTCAAGACGAAGGGAATGATGCGAAACCCGAGAGTCCACCCAATCAGCGGGTACGAGACTCAGTTCAGGATCGACTCTACAGGGGCGCTTCTGCCGCGAATCTCGAAATGCGGGGACGATGCGTTTCGCGAATTCTCCGAACTGCGACAAGACTTACTGCTACCTACACGCCGAGACTGGATCGACCTGACAGATTTGTGAGAGACTTTCACCGTCAATTTCTAATTTGAAGGACAAGACGGTGATGCGGATGAAATCAATCGCAATCGGAAATGCTTGAAAGACTTAAGGCATCCGTATCCCGCAAGTTGCGGGCTAGGTTGCGTTAAGCGACGTCAGTTTCAAAGCTTGCCCTGGTCAACTCCTTGTCACTCGATAATGAGACGATAGTTTCAGCTGCGACCCAAATCATCGCAGAAGAGCAACTTTTCCGAGTGTTCTTCTTCCGATGAGCAAGTACAATTCAACCTGGTCAGTCGTGCGACAGAATTTTGAAGAAGCGTCGCGGCTGCGGCTGCAATATGTGCATCTTTTCGGCATTCAAGGCGGACGTCGCATTAGATTAGACTGTTGATTATCATACGAGCAGGCTTGCAGGTTACATACAAACGAATCCTTTCAATTATTAGGTCCATAAAAGCCGACAAGCTACTGAAGGTGAGTCCGACTTTAAGCGATGAGCACATACTGTCTGGTTTCCTAAAGATTATCTGGACTGGTCTTAGCATCCTGGGTTACTTCGTCATCCCAAGAACGGTCGATCAGCAGTTAAGGGTGTGATTAGTATGATTCCTAACCCTAGCTCACCACCGCCATAGTTAGTATAAAATAACAAAAAATAGTGTTTTTAAAGCTACTTTACTATATTAGGTCTGTATAAGTTAAAACTAAGCTTAACGAAGGTTTCTAAGGTTATTAATCCTCTAAACTATTATATTAGACTAAAATTTAGCTATTAAGTAATAAAATTAATAATAAACTTACTTAGAGAGGTTTAATTACTAAGGATTCTAAGGTATAAATCTAATAATACTAAGACTATTATTATATAAGAATATTAGTTTTTAATAATATAGTAATACTATATATAGTTAGAGAGAGCTTAGTTAAGAGCTTCTTCTAGCCTAAGATACTTATATAGTAATATATTAATATATTAATAAGATATACTATCTATTAACTTAATTATTAAAAGAAGTAATTATTAATATAGATATTTTTAATATTTTTAAATAAGCGTTTAATAATAATAATAAGGAATAATAGCTTATTATAGTTTTATTAATTATCTTTAAAAAATATATTAATAATAACTCTAATAATAATAACTCTAATAATAAGACCCCTATTATCTTTAATAAGATATTAATCTACTTAAGTAGCTTTTTAGTAGTAACCTAAATTATAAAAAAACTACTAATAGGATTAAATATAAAGTTTACTAATACCTTCTATATATTAAAGTTAACTTTCTTTATACTAACTTTATAGCTTTAACTCTATAATATTAAAAACTTAAAGTTCTAAAGTATAAAGTATAAATTAATAATCTTTTTATATATTATAAGTTTTAGAGAGCTTTAAAAAAATACCTCTTATTACTTTAAAATTACTTAAAATATAATATTAAATATCTTCTATATTATACTTAATATAATTATAGAACTATATAAAGAAGTAGTAGTTTAACTAATAGAAGATAATATCTTAATAGAGATTAAATTAAAGTTAAAAAATTAAATATTTAATAGCTATATAGGAGTAATTAATAATACCTTTCTATTTACCTATATACTTTAAAGTTAGTATAATAAGGTAAGGGAAAAAACTTATTAATTATATTAAGCGCTCCACTCTAAGCAGAAAACCCCTAAAAACGCCTAAATATTTATATATTAATTTTCTAAATAACTATAAGAGATATAAAAGTAAATATATAAATATAAACCTAACTAACTTATACTTTATTTATATTTTTCACTCTTTTTATACTTTAAATTATATAATCTTTTAAGAGAAAATAAGCTATTAAGAAGAAGTTTAGTAATATTATTTTTATAATATTCTACTCTATTTTTATTTTAAATAATTAAAGAAGTATAATAAAGATTAAAAAAGAGAATAAAAGTAAAACTAACTAAAACTAGAGAAACTTAAAAATACTTATTCTTATTTAATTTTCAAAAAGTAAAAATTAATAAATTTTTTTTATAAACTAAACTAAAGAAACCTAAAAGCTCTTCTAAGAGGGAGGTTACTAAAGTTATTAAAAAAAAATAAGAATTTATATAAAAATAAATATATTTCTTATTTATCTATTTTTTCTTTTTTATTATAAGTTAACTAAGCTTCTATCTACTTATATAAGTTATTTCCTCTTATAATAATACTTAATATTTATAAAAACGCTTATTTTCTTTTTTACTTTTTAAGCTAAAACTATTAAGAATTCTAAAAATTCTAAAAACTTTACTCTCTTCTATATATCTTCTAAATCTTTTATATATTAAAGAGAGGAAGACTTAATTAATCTTACTTTATATACTTAATTTATTTTTTAGCTTTTAATTTATACCTTTTTTTATTTTAGCTAATAGTTAGTCTTTCTATTAATTTTTTTTTAATATAAGCTTAATTATAATTTTTTTTTTAGATCTCTTTAGTTTATTATATATTAAGTATTATCTATCTTTTTAGTATAATTAGAATTAAGAAAGTATCTTAAAGTTATATAGCTTAAGCTATATTTTTAATTAAGTTATCTTAAGTAATAAAGAACTACTTTAAAGTTAAGTTACTAAATCTATTTACTTTAAATAATTTAAATCTTCTAACTTTTCTCTTAATCTTAATATAGTAGAATTCTTTTTATTTATTCTTTATTTTAACTTATATATCTTTAACCTTATTTAATACTTCCCTAAAATAGTTTTTTCTTTTTATATTAATAATAAAAGTTATAAGATTAAAGTTATTATTATAGATTATATCTTCTATCCTATTAGTTTCCTTTAAAAGTATTAAGTCCTCTATTTTAACTCTAATTAACTCCTATATAACTAATATTTAGTTAAGTATAGATTTCTTAAAACTTATATTTTCCCTATTTTCTTATTATTCTTCTTACTTTTTTCTTTTTAAAGCTTTTAGTTAGTTTTTAAATTTAGTTTTAAATTTTAATTTTAAGCTTTTAAGTAAAATATAAAGGCTAAATTCCTTAGTAATAAACCTAACTTAATAGTTAAAAAGGTTTTTATAAAAATTTAAGTTAGCTTTTTAAGCTTTAAAAGTAGTTTTTAAATATAAAGTCTTAATACTAAAGATACTTTATTAGATAATATATTTAATAAAATTTATAATATAAAGGCTATACTTCTATAAGTCCTCTTTTAATTTAATTTAAAGCTATAAGATAATAAAAAAAGTATAATTAATAAGTTTTTAAATCTCTATTAATACTTTATAAATCTTATACTAATTATAAACTAGCTTAACTATAGTTTTAAAAAAGGTTTCTAACTTATTTAAGTTAGTATTATTAGTAATATCCTATATACTATCTAAATAGAGGCTTAAGCTATTTCTTTAATTAATAATTAAGCTTATATATTTTCTTTTATTATTATATTATAAGAAAATAATAAAATTATATAAAATAAGCTTATTAATTAAAACTCTATAATACTTTATTTTAAGGTTTTTATAAAAGAAAACCTAAATAATAAGAACCTTTATATATTACTCCTTAATAATATCTCTAATAGTTAAATTATAAGCTGCTTTAATATAGCTTTCTAAAAGGGGATTACTTTAATAAAGAAATCCTAATATATTATAGAGGTTAAAAAGAACTTTTATTTATATATTTTACTCTTAAACTCTTTAAGTTAAGTTTTTACTATTATTATAAGTAAATCTATCTTATTAATATCTAATTAAAATTATATTAATAAAGTTATTATTAGTTTATATCTATTTAAGCGCTAAAAAAGATCTATCTTAATTAAACTTAAGTGTTCTATAAAGCTTATAAAGTATAATAAAAGACTTAATAAGCTCTACTATTTTAAAAATAATCTTAAGGAGTTTTTTACTAGATTATATAAACTAGATATATTTAGTCTTACTTAGCTTAATATTTACTATACTAAAACTATTAAGATAAGAATTAAGAGACTAAAAGGGCTATTCTCCTTATAGGGTTAGAGTAGCTATATCTACTACTTATAAAGTTTTATTTTAAAAAACTAATTAGTTTTTATAAAAGTATAAAATATAAATTATAAGTTTCTACTTAATACTATTAATCTAGTTATTATCCTATATAGTTTTATAAGACTTTTAAACTTTAAGATTATAGTTTTTAAAAGAGGGAGACTAAAAAGTAATAAGAGTAGTTTAGTAAGATATTATATAAAGTTTTATAATAGTTTAGAGAAAAAGTTATTAAGTTATAAATATATAAAATTAGTAGAATAAGCTTATATTATTACTTATTTAGGTTTATAGTAATTAAATATCTTAAAAAGAAGGAAAAAGTTAAGAAAGTAGATTTATAGTAAATAAGAAGGTATTAATTCTAATACTAATAATTTTTATTAAAAGTTAGTAAAAATAAATAAGAAGAAAAAAGGTATAATTTTTAGGATATATATATAATAGTTAGACTTAATTAAAATATTATAATTAAATATAAAAGTATTTATTAAGGTAGAGTAGTAGTTATTATATATAAATATATAAAGATATTTAGTAGAAAGTTAATAAGTTAAAATACTCCCTTTTATAGATATTATTAAGGTGAATTTAGCGCTAGTAGTTAATATTCCTTCTAAAAATATAATTTTTAAATAAGGAAGGAATTAATTAAATATATAAAGTAGTCTTTTTTAAAAGTAAAATTTAAGTAATTACTAAATATAGCTAGTAGTTAAATAAAAGTAAAGTTAAGTATTAAAAGTAGTAAGTTAAAGAAAGAATAATAATTAGTATAATTTAGTAATAAAAAAAAGAAGGATATAGTTATAAACTACTTAGTTAAACTTATAATTATATATTTTAAGTAGAAAGTTAATTACTTATAGCTATAGAAGAGTTAAGGTTTTTTATAATTTAATTATAAAATATATAAAGTTAAAAGCCTCTTTTTTATAGATAGTAATATTTTAATTAATATACCTATTTTGCTCTTATTATTAAAACCTAAATAAATATATTCTTTTTAGTTTAGTTAATTTTAGATTTATAATAAAAAGCTTTTTAAATTATCCTTTTTTATTTTATTAATAGGTTACTATAGTAAATAAGCTTTTAAGTTATTATAGCTATTATTTTTAATATTAACTACCCCTCTAGTTAGATATAAAAAAGTATATCTCTTTTATTTAGCTATATCTCTTCTTTCTTCTTCTTAATATATTATCTTTTATAATCTTTAGTCTAACTAACACTTTATAATAATAACTAAACTACTTCTAAGTAGTATAATTATAAATATTAAAATTAATATAAAATACTCTTATACTACTACTTTAAACTAAGTATATAAACTTTTCCCCTTCTCTTTTATATTAGTTTCTATAAATTATAAAGATAAAAAAGGAACTATTTATCTATTTAAACTTATTATACTACTATTAGTTATAATAAGTTATCTTTCTAAAGCTATTTAAACTACTACTAACCTATATATAGACTTCTCTTTCTCTTTCTTAAACTCCTATTAAAAGTCCTATTAGTTAGGTTTAGTATAAAATAAGCTTTATTTATAAGATTACTATTAATAAAAGAGCTAAAAAGGTTACTTTAAGGTTTTAATATTTACTCACTAAATTCTTAACGATATATATAAAGCTAATTAATAAAGAAGAAATACTAAATAGGTTTCTATTTTTTATAAAAGAGGTCTATATTATAGAAAGTTATATTAGCCTCTAAAGATAGCTATACTAAAAAATAGATAGGTTAGAAGTAGTTAAAGCTTTATTAATTTATATATATAGTGCTTAAAATCTCTTTCTATATAATAAGTACTTTAAGTATTAAGTAAAGATATCTTTTAAAATTAAGTAGAGTAGCTATTAAGTTACTATATTTATTCCCTTCTAAGAGTATATTTCCTATTAAACTAAATAAAAAAAAGCTTATTCTAACTATATCTATTATAAAAAGGGCTCCTTATATTTATATAAACTTAATTATAACTAAGAGATTACTAATTAGATTAGGTATATTAAGAAAAGTAATAAGAAGAAAAGTATTTCTAATAATACCTCTTATAAAGAAAGTAGAGGTATTAATATAATACTTTATTCTAAATATAAATATCTTAAAGGTAAAATAATTATATTAATATATAAACTATTAATTAACTAATTTACTAAGTTAGCTATAAAGTATAAATTTAAATTATAGTAGTATTCCTAAATAGTTTCCTATAAGATCCTTAATAAAAACCTTTATAAGTAGGTTAGCTTTTTAATAGTAGAAGTAAAGTTAAAGAGCAAAAATAAAAAAAAGAAAAAAAAAGCTAGTTATTATACTTAGAGAAGTAATTAGTTTAGCTTAAGTTTAAATTTTTAAGAAGTAGTATTAATTTCTTTAGAGTTTTTTAGTAGTTTTTAATTTTTATAGTTTTAATTAGTTTTTTTATTATTATATATCCCCCCTTCTTTTATAACTTTATATATTAATAGTAAAAGAAGTAATATAATATATAATTAATATATATTATAATATAAAGGTAACTAAATATTAATAAATAAAATAATATTTTACTTACTAAAAATAGATAAAAATAAATAATTTTTATAAACTTAGCTATCTTTTAGTTCCTCTATATCTCTATATTAGCTATTAAACTCTTTATTCTTTATAGAGATACTTATTACTATTTTATTCTTTTTTTATTAAGTATTAACTTTAGCTTATAGTGTTTTATTTTATTTTTATAATTATTTAATTTATACTTTTATAGTATTAAAATTATTAATCTCTACTTCTTCTAATATAAATAACTTATTAAAGTCTAAGATCTTTATTAAGCTAAATATATTAAAATTAGGTTAGTTTATAGTAGGAAAAACCTTATTAAAAGCTTATTTAAAGTCTAGTTAGACTTCTATTTTAGAGATATTATCTAAATAGCTATCCTTATTTACTATAAATTTCTTTAAGTAGTTACTAACTACTATTTACTTAATTATAATTCTAATAAAGGTTTTAAATAAATAGGATAAAATTTAAGGGGATATTTACTAAATATAAAAGAAGCTTAACTAGTATATATTAAGCTTATTAAAAGAGCTTTTATTAATAAATAGCTTTATATTATAGATAAGAATAATATTCCTAACTTATAGCTCCTTATACTATATTTTATATTTATTTCTTTAGTTATAATCCTTAGTAACTTAATAGTATTACTTTATAATATATTTAAAAGCTATTTATTAGTTAGAATTAAGTTATTTAAAGGTTTATATATATAAAAAGAGTTCTATCTTAATATCTCTAACTTTTAATTAGTTTAATACTTACTAAGTAATATTTTTAGTCTTAATTAAGGTAATTAGGTTATAACTATAGATAAAGTAAAAAGGAGAGTATTTTATAGAAAATCTAATTAATATTTAGTTAGTAAAAAGGGCTATATAAAGAACTAAAGTTTAATTCTTTTTACTAAAGTTTAACTAAGTTATAAAGGTGTAAATAAAAAGCTAATACCTTTTTTTAATAAGTCTATTAGCTTTTAAATTATATACTAAGATAATAAAATATTATTCCCTATAGACTTTATTAAGCTTCTTAATAAACCTCTTATTTTTAAGTTCTCTATTAACTATAAGAAGCTTATAAATCTTATAATAGTAGATTATATCTTTTTAGATAAACTTAGTTATTATCTTTAAGTTAATATTCTTAAGAAGTTAATAAGCCTCTATATAGCTAGTAAGTATATTATAAGTTTTAGCTAAAAAGTAATTATTAATTTTCTAAATATTAATATAAATATATTAAAATAGGATTCCTAGAGGTATAGAAAAGGTATAAAGGTTTTTAAAATATTTTAGTTAGGTTTATATATAAAGTAAATAGCTTTTTATTTTATTACTTATTATTTAATATATATTTTTCTAGATATATCACTCTTAAAGTCTAATATATATTATATTATAGCTTTAATACTCTCCCTTAGTATATATATATTAAATTAATTTCTTTTATTCTTCTTTATTATTAATTACTTATTTTAGCGTAAGATTTAACTTTATTTTTTTTTAAAAGAGAAAACTATCTTAGAGTATATATTTTACTATATATAACTTAAATTTCTTAAAATTAACTTAAGAAATAGTCCTTAAGTGTAATAATAAAGCTAAATATTTAGTAATTTATTATAAATACTAAGACTAAGCTTATTTAAAGCTTAGTAGATTATTTATTTTAAATCTAAAGTTTTTTTCTACTTTAAGTATATAAATAGAGTTATTAATTATTTTATCTAAATCTTTTTTTTATTTAGCTTCTTAAATATTAGATTCCCCTACTAATTTATATAAAAAACTATCTATAGCTTTATTCTTTATACTAAGTATATAGTAAATATTAAAATTAAATATTTTAATCTAAGTAATCTATTATATTAAAACTACTTTAAGTAAATCTAAAGTAGTACTATTAATTTAATCTATAAAGATTTTTATATTAATTTTAAAAGTAAATTATATATTATATAAATAATTCTTAAGTCTCTTAAGAGTAAATAAAACTAACTAAAGCTTAAGCTTTCCTATATTATAGTTAAAAGCTATACCTATCTAAATTTTATTTTTATATTTAGTAATATATTTTTTACCTTAATAATATTATCTAAGTATAGTTCTCTACTTCTTAATACTTATATTAATAAATAAATAGATTTTATTAGCTTTTTCTTTATAATTAATAGGTTAAAGTAATAGAGAAGTAATTAAGTAAAGCTTAAAAGTTTCTATAGCTAACTACTATTCTAACTTCTATTTAAAAAATACTCCTTTTTAAAGAAGTCTTATTAGTAAAGTAGAAATAGTTCTATAATCCTTAATCTATACTTAATAAAACTTAATAATATTAAGAAGATTTTTAATTACTATAATATTATTATATTTCTCTTATTTAAAGATTTTAATAACTTTATTTTAGTTAAGCTTATATCTTTTACTACTTACTATATAACTAAAGAGGTTAATAATAAGCTAATAAATTTAAGATTTCTTAAGAGAGATTATAATACTAGTAAATTTAAGGTTCTAAAGTATTATATTTAGGTTTATAAAGTATTTAAAGATATATAAGTATACCTTTAGAAGCTTAATTATATAGTTATTATTATATATTATTCTAAGCCTCTTAATAAAGATATTATTAAAAAAAGGTTAGTAAACGCTTAGAATAAAGTTATAGAGGATTCTTATTATAACCCTTATAAACTAAATAACTAAATTTATTACCCTTTAAAGTAAAATATATATTCTAAATAACCCTAAAAGTATAATAAATATAGTTAAGTTTTAACTTAACTTATTAAGTAAAACTTAGTTATATTTAGAAAAGAGATCTAAAAAGCTTATAATCTTATAGTTAGTAAAGTCTTCTAAGAATTTATTAGTACTTAGAGAAATAAAAATATCTCTAATATTAATCTTATTAAGCTTTATATATAAGTTAATTAGCTTTATATTACTATCTTTCTTAGTAATAAAGAACTAAGAGTTCTTATATAACTTATAGGATTTTTTTAAAACTCCTTATATAACTTATAATTTAAGTATATTAATAACTTTACTCTATAAAGCTTTTAAAATAGGAATTCCTTTCTCTTATTAAGTAATATATAAGATAATTCTAATCTTTTATAATAAAGTTATATAAAAGTTAATATAGCTATATTCTATAAAATCCTATATTAATACCCCTTCTTAATTTATAAAGATATATTTAAATATCTTAATTTCTCTTAGTAAAAAGTATAGCTATATAATTTTAAGCTTTAAAAACCTCTCTAAAGTAAGCTAAGTCTTTTAGTTAAACTATATAAATTATAAATATATATAGCTAATAAAAAAGGAGTTAGAAAGCTAATAATAGCTTTTTACTTCTTAAGTTAAGATCTTTTTTTAGTCTTTTTACTTATTAGAAATAAATTTATCTAAAAGTAAATTATTAACTAGATAAACTTTTTTATTTTTATATTTATATATTATATATATACTAATAAACCTTTAGTTAGATTTAAGATCTTTCTTAATTAACTTAAAGAATATTTAATCTTTTAGGATTTTAGAGAGATATTATTAGCTTTTAGTATTCCTAAGAAAGTAAGCTTAAATAGTTTCTATAATTAGGATAACTACTACTTTAGTAATAGTTCTTAAGATATTAAATATAGCTAAAAGTAAGATTAAAATAAAGTATTAATTAGTCTTAAAAATAGCTTTTTTTTATTTAAGAAAGTTAGATTCTTTCTTTTTTTAAGTAAAAAAGTACTCTTTTTTATAATCTATTATAATATTAATATAATAAGTTTAAACTTTATTATATATATTACTAAGGTTTTAATTAGTTTTAAGTTAACTTTTAGTAGCTTTAAAAATATTATAGATATTTTTTATATAGTTTTCCTATTTAAAGAAATAATATTAGATCTAATATAAAGAATCTAATTATATAAGCCTAACTAAGATATTAATTTTCTTAAATTTATTACTTCTATAGTTTTTTACCTTTATTATAGTAATAATAAAATATTTTAAATATTTAAAAATAAATTTAATAGAGATAGTAAATAGAAATCTAAAGAATAAGTTATAATTAATAATTTTAAGGTTTACTATTATTATAATTATTATAATCTTATAGTTATTAATCTAAATAGATATATAATATACCTTAATAAAGTATAGCTTTAAGTTACTTTTAGCTATTATTCTTATTATTAAAATAGTAATAGAAATTAAGATATTATAATCTAAGATATATTAATAACTTATAAAACTAAATTCTATACTAATATTAATTATATTTTATATAAATAAGTAGTTATTAGAATACTTATTACTAATAGAGATCTTTAAAATAAGTTATAATATAATAATTATTAGAGCTATTTAGTTTATAATTATAAGGATAATAGCTTTAACTAAAAAGATCTTTAGATAGTCTTAAGTTTAAATAATTTTATTATATTTAGAAACTTAATTAGTTTATTACACTCTTTCTTTTAAGGTTTTAATAAAATTAATAAAATCTATAAAAATAAGTATATAGATAACTCCTTTTAGATTATTTATAAAAATATATATCCTTTTAATAAACTCTTCTTTATACTTTAACTAGATTTTATAAACTTTTTTAACTAATAGACTAACTAAACTATAAAACTTATATAAAATAAATTTATTAATAAGTTCCTTATTTTTAATAAATTTTTAATTTTTACTATTAAGGAATATAGCTAGCTAAAAGTTACTTTTTAAAAGAAATAGTTTTAAAATAAGTTTTAAAAGAGAAATCTTAATAACTTTACTAAGTATTACTTCTCTTTCTATCTTAGAAATTTCTTTTAGTTTTAAAGTATTAATAAGAGTAGAAGCTTATTTAAAAAAGCTTTCTTCTTCTATTTTAATATCTAAGTTTTCTTTTTATTTTTCTAAGTTAAAAAGTAAATTCTTCTCTATAACTATCTTTTCTAATAAATCTAAATAACTTTTAAAGTAAAATTATAAAAAAGAAAGTTTTTTTAAAATAGTTAGAATATCTTTAATATTTTATATAATAAAATAGACTTTCTTAAAAAGAGATTTTAAAACTCTCTTTTTAACTTTTTTAAAATTTAATAACTTTAGCTTTTTCTATAAGAATAAGTTAATTTTATATATTTTTAACTAAGTAATTATAAGCTTAAATATTATAAAATTAAGTAACTCTTTTTTAATTAAACTATTAAGTTATATTAAGTTATATAAGTAAGAAGGATAGATTAAATCCTTATATTCCTACTTACTAATAGCTAATACTTAGAAAGTAAAAGCTTAACTAAATATTTTATCTTTTAATATAATACTTCTTTCTTTTATAAACTTATAGGAAACTTTAATTAAATTAAAATTATTATAATCTTATAAAACTCTAATAAGTATAAACTAAAGTTAGCTAATATTTTACTTAAGAATCTTAATAACTTAAGTTTTTATAGCTTTATAGCTATCTTAATTCTTAAAGTAAATAATAATAGCTTTTTAGTTAAGCTTATTATCTTATTATAATAAAATAATAATTATTTAAAAGATATAAAACTTATTATTTTATAATTTATAAGAATAATATTTTTAGAAATATTAAATTAAGCTACTTTTTTTATTAGCTATCTTTTAAAGATAATAACCTTTCTTAAAGTTATAATCTATATAGCTTATATATTAATACTAACTATATAAACTATAAAGGAAAAGTTTAAGATTTTCTTTATTAACTTTAATTAAATAAATTAAAACTAAATAGTAATCTTTTATAACTAAAGAGGAATAAGTAATCCTTTTAATAGAGATTTTCTAGTTATTTATTATTTTTATTAAGTTAGAAAGTTATTAATTTAAAAACTAGCTTTAGAGGCTCTTAATACTTTAGTTAAGCTTAGCTTTACTTTTCTTAGTTTATAGAAAAAGAGGAGCTTCCTTTTTTAATACTTTTAGAAGTATAAGAAATAAAGTATAAATAAAAGTAGTAATATAAAAAGTTTACCTCTAAGTAGCTTTAAAACTAAGCTAATTTATTAAGTTAATTTTAAACTTATTAAAATCTCCCTTTTTAAATAACTTATAAATATTAGTTCCTATAAATAAAGCTATTCTATTTAAAACTAACTAATTAAATCTTAATATAACTACTTAGATAATTTAAAAACTAATTATAATATTAAAGTTATATCTTATAGCTTTAATTTAGATATTATTAATTTTTTATAAAAACTATATAGCTATTTTATAATCTAAATTATCTATTATTAAAGTTATAAAAATAATCTAATTAATTTAGTTATCTAAAAGCTTTTAGTAATCTTTATTTATAGCTTTATAACGCTAAATAAAATAAATTTTCACTTATAACTAAGTTTTTTTATTAAGTTTTATTTAATTATTAGCTTAAAAAAGTATATTTATATAGAAAATAATACTTAATACTTTTAAAGTATTAATTATTCTTACTACTTCTATAATAGCTTTATAGTTTTTAAAAAAGTCTAAAATATTATTCCTAATAAAGAATAATACCTTAGCTATTTTAAGTTATAATATTTTAAATCCTTAAAATCTTAAACTATACGTTTTAGAAACTTTTTAATAAGATTTAATAAAGTTTAAATAGCTTTATACTACTTTATTTTTTAAAAAATCCTCTCTAAGTATTATATTTATACTAAAAGTATTACTTTTAGAAGTTATTACTTTAAAAACTTTAACTTTTATAATTACTTTAGAACTTTAATCTAAATTTAAGATTAAAAAAAGTCTCTCTTATTAAAATTAATAAAAAAAAAAACTTATAAAAAGATTTACTAAAATATTACTAATAACTAAGTTAGCTTTATTATTTATTATTTTTAGTCTAAGTTATTTATCTTAAGCTAAAGTTAAAATCTTTAGAGCTCTAAAATTTAGTAATACTATTCTAAAGAAAATATAAGTAAATTAATAAAAAAAGAAGTAGAAGAAAGCCCTCTTAAAGAAAACTAAAATAAAAAAATTATATAAAACTTAAGTAAAATAAATAATTTATTAATAAAAGGAGTAATAAAAGAATTTTTATAATATAGGTCTAAAAAGATAATAAAAAGTAAAAAGAAAAATAAAAAAAAAAAAAGATACTCTTATTATTATTTCTATTTTTATCTTTCTCTCTTATCTAAAAAGTATATATATATTTATTATTTCTCTTTTTTTTTATTATCTTAATAATAAAGTTATTTTATACTTTAAGTTTTTTTCTTTTCTCTTTATAAAAAAAGTTTAATTATTATTAATAATATCTTTAGTAGCTTTACTTTATAATATTCCTCTTTTATAAATTAAACTTAAAATTTAATAAGATTTATAATAAAACTATAATATTAACTATAAACCTTAAAAAAAATACTTTACTTTAGCTATTTATTTATTACTTAAAAATATAAAAGAGGAGTAATAAAAGAAATATATATATCTTCTTTTCTATAAAGTTAATATAAAATTATTCTTAAAAGAGAGAAATATTCTTAATTAAGTTTAAAAAATATTTCTCTCTTTTTTTTTTAAAAAGTTAATATAGTTATAATATTTTTCTTTTTTAGCTTTTTATACTTTTATACTTATAGTAGCTTATAATTTAAAAAAATTAGATCTTAATATTTTTATATATAAGTATAACTTAAATCTTAAGTTTTTAAGCTTTTTAATATTTCCCTTTATTAGTTAATATATTATTAAAAACCTTTTAATAAGTTTAAATAAAGAGAAGTTTCTTAAAATAAATTAATTATTTTTATCTTTTTTAAAGTTTATAAGAGAAATAAAATAAATTTTATTACTTTTATAACTTTAGTTTTAAAAATAAAAGTAAAATAAGTCTATTTTATTTTAATTACTCTTAAGTTATTATTATAATAGCTTATAATAAAGTAGTATATAATAATCTTAAATAAGTAGATAATAAGCTAATAAGAAGGATTAATTAAACTTATATAAAACCTTACTTACTCTTTTCTACTTAATTAAATACTCTTCTTTTTAAAATCTTTTAAACTTTTATAAGTTTAGTTAATTTTTAATTCTAAATATTTAAGCTATTACTCTTTACTTTAAGAAAATAAAAGTTAAAAAAGTATTAGCTAAATTTTTTTCTAATATAGTAATACTTAAATTACTTCTTTTTTTAAGTTTTTTTTACTTTAGCTTAATAAAGTAATATAGAGTAATTATAAAAGAAACCTTTTATAATAGTTTAGCTTACTTCTTTATATTAATTACTAATTTTATAATAAAATAAAAGAAAAAACTTATTAATTATATTAAGCACTTTACTCTAAGTAGAAAACCTCTAAAAACGCTTAAATACTTATATATTAATTTTCTAAATAACTATAATAGATATAAAAGTAAATATATAAATATAAGCTTAACTAACTTATATTTTATCTATATTTTTTACTCTTTTTATACCTTAAGTTATATAATTTTTTAAGAGAAAATAAATTACTAAAAAGAAGTTTAGTAATATTATCTCTATAGTATTTTATTTTATTTTTACTTTAAATAATTAAAGAAGTATAATAAAGATTAAGAAAAAAAATAAAAATAAAACTAACTAAAACTAGAGAAACCTAAAAATACTTATTCTTATTTAATTTTTAAAAAATAAGAATTAATAAATTTTTTTTATAGATTAAGCTAAAGAAACCTAAAAGCTTTTCTAAAAAGGAAGTTACTAAAGTTATTAAAGAAAAATAGGAATTTATATAAAAATAAATATATTTTTTACTTATTTATTTTTTCTTTTTTATTATAAGTTAACTAAGCCTCTATCTACTTATATAAGCTATTTCCTCTTATAATAACGCTTAATACTTATAAAAACACCTATCTTCCTCTTTACCTTCTAAGCTAAAACTACTAAGAATTCTAAAAATTCTAAGAACTCTACCCCCTTCTATTAGTAATATTAGTTTTTTAATAAAAAAGGAAATCTCTTATAAAATATCTTTATAGTAATAAGATTTAACTACACCTTTATATATATACTTATTAGTATAAAGAGTAATATAAATAATTAATCCTTACTCTTATACACTTTAATAAGGTTATTTACCTTACTACTAAGTAGATTTTACCTAAGTAATATAGATTTTAATAAGAAGTACTTAAAGGTTATTACTCTATTTATTAATAAGTAGTATTACTTATATAACTACTTTAATCTTTAGTAGTAGCTATAAATAAAAAAGGAGTTATATAATCTTAGCTATATAAAGCTCTATAGTATTATTAAGTATATCTTTAAGTTATTAAAGAGGAAGTTTAAAATTATAAGAGGTATAGTATATAAATATAACTTTAGTATCTAAATAAAGTTAATATATATAGTAATAGTATTATAAAATTTTTTAATAAAAAAAGAGGAGATACTAAGAAAGTTAACGTTATAAGAGATTAATATACTTAAAAAAGCTAAAATAAAAGTAATAATATAAGTAAATTAATAACTAAGGTTTAAAGTATAATTTAATATTACTATATTATAATAAGAGTTTTATTATTAATACTTCATAAAGATAAGTCTTTAGTAATTAATAAACTAAATTTATATTATATTAATCTAAGTAGTAATCTATTTAAAAAACGCTACCTTAATTAAAGCTAAAAAAAAACCTTCTTATTACTTCTCTAACCTACTTATTAAACCTTATTTTTTTAACCTATTAACTACCTATTATAACTATATTAACCCTCTATAACTATATTAACATTATAGCAGTAGTAATAATAACACTAATATCTATATACTATTAATTAGTAAAAACTCCTATTTTAACTCTTTCTCCTCTAACGCTAAAAACCTAACTACCTTACCTAGTACTATTAAAAAGAGGTTTAATATAAAAGTAAAGCCTTTTAACCTAGCCTTAACTTTAAATAGCTACTAAGTATTAACTACTACTAGCCTTATATTATCTACTCCTACTATATATAGCGCTAGCTTATTAACACTTATCCTCTATAACTTATAACTTTAAGTCTCTACTACCTTAATATAAAGATACTTATTTTAACGTATTAGTAATAAAGCTACTAAATTTTCCCCTAAAAACACTACTTCTAAGATAACTATATTAATAGTATTAATTTAATTAGGATCCTATTACTATATTATATATTTATACCTTTAAGTTAAAGTAATAATTAATACCTATACTACTATAAGATTAGCTATTCCTAATATTATTATAGCTTATAAGAGAGGTAAGCTACCTATATTAAGTAGTAATAAAGCTAACTACCTTACTAGAAACCTTACTTCCTCTTTAAAAAATCTTAATTAATATACTAACTAACTTCTAAGACTAAGCTTAGTAATATTTTAGCTTATAGTAATCTTAGAGAGCTATAAGTATACTATTAATAACTCTATCTTAAGGAAGCTATAATTCTCTACCTACTTATACTTAAAGTTAACTTAATACTATTATAACTATCTCTCCTCTAATATTAATATCACACCTATATAGTTATTATAACTAATATTAAATAGATCCCTTAGCACTTTAACTTTATAATATAAAATATTAATATTTTAGAACTTTATTAATAAGTTCTTAACTATAAAGAAGTCTTTAAGAAACTCTCTCTATAAGATAAATATAATAGAGGTAAATATATAGCTTAATATATATATTTTATTATTATTACTTAGTAAGCCCTTAATTTTAATATTAAAAATAAACTAAAATAACCTCTATTATACTATAAACTTCTAGTAAAGTTTAAATACTATTAGTTAACTTATTAAGAGTAAGAGTAATATTAATAAGGAGCTTTAATCCTCTTTAAAATTACTTAATAATATAGTAACTTTAATTTTATCTAAGATTACCTCTTCTACTTATATACTAAATAGAGTTTTATTAAAATATTATCTATTAGCTATTATCTTAAATATAAAGTAAATTATAAAGTAAATAATTAATATAATAAAAAATAGAGGTTTTTAATATTAAAAATAATATATTTAAGTAAACTAAAGCTATTTTTAAATAATCTTAACTTCTTAAAAGTATTAAGGGGTTAGTAAGATACTTACTATTTATATTATAGTAATAATCTAAGCTAATAGTAACCTAGCGCGATACATACGCTATATATAGCGCTAGCGAAGTAGCCCTTAGCAGAGTCTCCAAAACACGAAAATCATACCGATCAGACCCTAAGCAGCGGACTCCACTGCACCTGCCAGGGGCCGAAGCAAACACCCAAATACGGTCGCGGTGGAGTGCCGGAGTACTCTAGTGCGACTTGGCTTGGAATCCATGTAGAAAAGCTCCAATAAACACGCTGCTTACGGATACGCGAGCAACGAACTGTGACCGGATTCCGTACTTTAAACCTCAGGCCCCTAATTGCCAAATGTCTTGAGGCCAGCCGACCAACGAGCAGGCAGACAACGCCACTCATTCCACCCTCGTTCAATACGGCATCTCGTCTGCTTACCTCTTCTCTTCGTCTTTCTAAACGCCTGCTATGGCGACACCTCGATCCCGCTCCGATTCGTCTACGGGGCAAGCTTCTGTCATCGACTTCATCGCTACCGCGCCCTTCGAAATATGCGCCCTCGTCTTCGCCCCCCTCGACAACTGCCATCTCAAAGCTCTGCGGTTAACTTGCAAGAGGCTCGCCCACCTCATCAGTCCCCATCTCCGTTTCAAGCGCGTCTTCATATCCGCTAGTCCCCTGGATGTGCAAGTCTTTCGCGCTATCGCAGAACACGATATCTTCCGCCGCAACGTCCGCGAGATCGTCTGGGACGATGCTCGTTATGAGAAGCCACCGCCCGACTTCGTAACGTTCGAGGGCGAGTACAACGATGAATGCGTGTACGCGGATGAATGTCCAGACGACCTCGAAGAAGAAGATGATGATGATGGACCAAAAAAGATCCCACGTAGTGTTCCGATATGGTACTTTATACGCTGCAAGGAGAACATCGAGTACTTAGAGGAAAGACGAGATAACGACGTTAAAACCTTACCGCAGCACGTTGAGACCTTTCGGCAGCTTAACGCCCTGCTACCTCTTGACGTCGCCTACGCCTACTACCAAGAGCTACTTAAGCAGCAAGAACAAGTACTTTCTACATCGGCTGATATAGCTGCTTTCGAATGGGCGCTAGAGAAGGATAGATTCCCCTATCTAAATAGGATCACTCTAACTCCCGCCGCGCACGGTTTTCTATTCAAGCCGCTATACCCGACCCCAGCTATCCGCGCTTTTCCGTACGGCTTCAATTACCCGCTCCCTCGCAGCTGGCCAGCTTCTAAGGACGAGGAAGGAGCCGGCTACGAGATGTGGGAGCGCGAGAAGGAGAAGGATAAATGGCGCGGATTCCGCCATGTCATCCGCATCGTCGCCCAGCAGCGGAGCGCGACCTCAAAGATCACCGAGCTGGTTTTCGACGGCAATCAAATCCATTCGGGGCTCACGTGCGGCATCCTCCACACACCAGAGCCATGCGTCGAGTACAACCACCTCGCCGCCGTGATCAAGAAGCCGGGCTTCACCACGCTCAGGCTTAACCTCATGATCTGCGGGGCGGACGATAACAACTACCTCGCCTTCCGTAACGGACGCCTAAAGCAGATGTTAGAGGCCGACTTACAACACTTCATACTAGAGACCGACGAGGACGGAAGCCTCGGACAGGAGCCACAGCCCCTAACCGCTACGAGGGATCACTTCATTCCCCTACGATCTATCTTCCCTGTAGAGGTATGGAAGAACCTAGTGCACTTTGGGCTATCGCGCTTCCTCGTTAAGCAGCAGGACCTACTCGACTTTCTCGCTGTACTACCGCAGACTCTGCGCTCGGTAGAATTGAGCTTTCTGATGTTCATGAGGGATAATGGTGACTATAGAGAGCTGCTCTTTCATATCCGCGATGATCTGGGCTGGCAGGGGCGTGCTATAAGACCTCGGCTGCTCATTCGAGATTGGATAGATCGTGTTCTGGGAGGGCGCGCAATCTGGCTAGAGAGTGAATTGCAGGAGTTTCTTTACAACGAAGGCGGGAACCCGTATGTTCGATGGCAAGCGATGATAATAGGAGGCCGGCCGGGCGAGGGTCCGGCGAAGCCCATTGTGCAACATGGTTTTGGAATGCAGAGAGACGAGTTTGAGCCTATGTTTGAACGTCCCTTTGTGTCAGAGAGGCAACTCATCCGGTCGGGGATTCTCGAGAATCGGTTTGGGCAGTACATAGATATATTTCCCTGAGCGTGTTGAATCAACAAAATGAGATGGCCTATATTTTCTCATGCATAAAGAATTCTATCATCATATGAGTGATTCTAATTTAGATGATAAGTACATACTGTGTGGCTTACTAAAGATTATCTTCACTGCTTTTCAGCGGAATGTTAGCTGGATCCAGTTTAAATTGGGGCAAACATAATACAGAAACATGTCTTTTGGAAAAGTCTCACGTGAAATAAAGAGAGTAAATCAACCCGCCATTGAAGGTTCTTGATGAGCCAGCCAGCCTTTTGTTCAAACTTTCAGTGCATTAAAACGAGCCAAGACTGTCGAAGCAAGGTTGCGTCTATCATCATAGTGGGGTTGCAGCACATCATCCCGCGATCGCCCTGTGACCGTCTTCGCTATTCAATGTAAACGATTCATCGTAGCATTGGATGTAATTACGTTGGATCTAGTTACCGATATCGCATGCTGTTATCGCCGTTTCTTCACTTCCACCCTGGCCATTTCTTCCTTCGCGTCTTGTCCCTCCACTTTTCACCAGTTCGGTCCCCAACTTCACAAGCTTGTGGTGCATCAGAAAGATTGCAATTCTCTTGGATTCTATTGCGCAATGGCTCATCTGAAATTTTGAAGACAATAAGACTGGCCCAGATGGGTCCAAAATGAAAGATATATCACAAGCACGAGCCTCCGCTTACTTTTGACTTGGTCGACCAAGTGATTTCGAGTACTCCACCTAAAGCTGTCAGACCATCATGGCATCGGCTTTGAAGGAATCCGTCCCACGGGACAAATGGTGGAAAATCAAATGGTTTTCTGACGACGACACCCCGGAGGAGCGCCGTCTCATCACTAAAATCGACATGTTCCTGGTCCCGTACTCTGTCCTAGGGTATTGGGTCAAGTACATCGACCAGTCTAATTTGAACAATGCCTATGTGGCCGGTATGAAAGAAGATCTTGGGTTCTACGGCAACGAGCTCGTACAACTTCAAACCCTTTTTACCCTTGGCTCAGTGCTTGGACAAATCCCCTTTTTGTAAGCCCTTTTGGGGAGTTGATTATTTGGTCACCAGCGCTGATAGAGTCTGCAGATTCATCATGACATATGTTCCTATACATTATCTGGTGCCAATCTGCGACGTCCTGTGGGGAGTGTTCACTCTTCTTCAGTATCGCGTCAACTCCTACGCAGAGTTGGCGGCGTATCGTTTCATGGTGGGCTGGTTTGAAGCCGCCTTCTTCCCCGCTATGCACTACGTTTTCGGTACGTCTTAGCCATCCGTCGGCCGTATAGCTGCTCATTTAATATCAGGTTCTTGGTATAGAGGCCACGAGATTGCTCGCCGTGGTGGCATTTTCTACACAGGCTTAGCTGCCGGCACTCTGACTGCAGGCTTGATCCAAGCGGGCGCATCAACTTCTTTGGAGGGAGTTCGCGGTGAGACCACGTTTACGAAACTTAGAACCACTTGAACCAGGTTATTGACTTTGGTATATAGGCATGGAAGGATGGCGCTGGATGTACATCATCTGTGCCTTAATCACAATTCCTGTAGGCATCTTGGGCTACTTCGTCATCCCAGGAACGGTCGATCAGCCCAATAAATGGTGCGTCAACGACGACGATCTTCGAGTTGCTCGAGAGCGCCTCGAGAAACACGGGCACGTGCTGCACGGCAAGATGAAATTTGGTCATATCAAGCGCACCCTTTTGGGGTTCCGTTTCTGGCTGGTTATCACGACAGACGTTCTTTTCTGGAACGCCGGTATCCACAAGAATACCGGATCTTATCTCCTCTGGATCAAAAGTCTCGGTCGATACAGTGCAGCAAAGGTCAACGAGCTCGGCACAATTTCGCCGGCGTTGGGTATTGCCTACACGCTCATCGCCTGTTTTGCTTCGGACCTCTTCCTTGGACCAGCATGGGCCATCACTATCTGCTCCTTTTTGAACGCTGTGGGACTAGTCTTGTTGACTATATGGACAGTTCCTGAAGCAGGGTTGTGGTTTGGATTCGCAACTATGTATTGGTCTAACGCCCTGTCGTCCGTCTTCCACGGGTGGGTCAACAATCTACTGCGAGACAGTCCCGAGGAGCGAAGCTTCACCTTGGTGCTCATCAATCTGTTGTCTCAGAGTTCAACGGCATGGACGCCCTTGTTAACATTTCCGACGGTCGAGTCTCCAAGATACAGAAAGGGGTTCTCTTTCTGCCTTGGGTGCGCTATCGCGTTGATCCTATTCACGTGGATTATGCACTATTATCTGAAGAGAGATAAGAGACAAGACATCAGTCCATCTGACGAGGAGACAGATGGGCAACAAGAAAGTGACTTGGTCTCTTCGGCCCAGGAAGGGACCCAGCAGTCTGGTATACCTATACCTGAGAAAGGTCCTGGACGCACGTCTATCAGCCACGAAACCTCTAAGATAGGGGGTAGATAGTGACACAGACGTATTTGGCCTTTTCAATGGTGCTTGCAGGAGCTACCTATACATGTAGTCAAGAAAGGAACCCACGCGCCGAGATATGTTTTCTCATAGCAAAACGGAACACTAGTAGCGGGGCATCATATTACCTAAACAGAATTTGCTCACTTTGTCCCTCACTAAATTGCTAACACTTTAAAATACGTTTGAAATACAGTGTTCCTGGAAGCCCGTGGCGGGGTACTAAACTCTGAAATTCAAGTCTCGTCGGACGTCTGAACACTAAATGGCTGAATCCCTCAACTCCGCAATCATTCCGCTCATTGATAAATCTGCCGCTGCATGTGATGTGAATGGCCCTATTAGCACCCCACATTACGCGGGATTCATGGAATTGAAAGCATTGTTATTCTTGAGCATTAGACTTTTACTTGAAGATCCACCGATCATGGATCTGAAGATCTATCATGGCGATTAGCGGAGTTCTGCGGGCCTGTGCGGAAATGAGAAAAAGTCTACTGTTTGTGGTTGCGTACGTTAGGTTCGGACAAGCTCGCGTGAGCATCTACATCTATCCCACGATCTTGGAGATTGGCGTAGTACTTGTGGCGCTTCTTTGTATGGAACCCCTGAGAGAGTCACGGAGCGATGGTAATAGATCTTTGACACTGCGACGACCCAGTAACACAGTCGGGTACGGAAGCACAGCGGCCTCTTCGCCGATCGCCAACACGCGTGCGTCGAGAGCGCGACTGACCACTTCGAGCGGCGCTTTGAGTTCAAACCATGCGAGTGGATTTCAGTACTTAAGATGAGCAAAAGACTTTGGTATTTTCCGAGTACAAAATTCGCTATTAGCTAGGAAACAAACGTCGATCGATATTCGTATGAGCTGTTCGGATATAACCCCGCATGCCGTGTACTGCAGCCCAACGTATGTAGAAAAGAAGCCATGCCGGGCTCACGCTGAATGGTCCGTATTGCAGAGTCCCAGCGGCTCTGTGGCAAATTCATGGCCCTCCCACATGAACACTCCCCAGCCTTCCCAGCCGGTGACGACCTTCTCGTTTGGCAAAGGGTCGCAGCTCCCCGGATTGATACCTATGCGGAACTGGAAGGGTTGAGGGTCGCTACCAAAGGTGATGTTCGTTAATGCTTGAAGGTTGCCGTTTTCGTCCTTGAAGGTTGCAGAGGAGCACTTCGTTCCGGGCTGAAAGTTGCCAGAGAGACCACATCGAACGATCTGTGCAGGCTCGTCCCATGTGAGCCATAGCGTATCATAGTTGTAGTTCCTATTGCCGTATCCGGTGTCTTGCAAGCTGTTTCCCCAGCTGTCTCTCCAGCAACAGTTACCAGCCATCGCATGGACGACGAAGAGGCCCATTAGGAGGAGTCGGGGAAGCGGTGATGTCGGCATCGTAAGAAGGCGCTGGAAATAACGGTTGCGAGAGTCAAATCTTTTGAATTCGTTATGATTGATCGATTGTAGTAAGTCGTATGTCAATTGGATTAGAAAGTGACTGAGAAAGGATCGTCGGACAGACGGACGTCAGCAAAAGCTGTTACGTTAAATAATATGCACCGCAGGAGGCGGCTAAGAGTTCAAGAGCCATGATAAAGTAGAACCAGCAGTCAGGAGTTAGTCCTCATTCTACCTTAGTCGGACATAAGATAGAGGCTGACAGGTGCCCTGACTCACGCGCAACGCACCTCATTCTAGGCGGGCATAAAGACAGAGACGCTGACCTGCGCCCTGACTCACACGCAACATTCACTATGCGGATAATACCACCACATGAGATGAACACTATCATCATTCGCTATATACCATGCTGTTATTGTTGAACATGGCTAACGACCAACCAACGAGAAGCTCCCACCGGCAACCCCGAAGTTTCTACAGGGATCATCCTTCAAGGGGAGCTTAAAGGGAAGGGAGTGAAACCGAAGATAAGGCTTAGGCATACCCAACAAATGTTGCCATATCTACAGCAACTGTAAGTAAACCTAGTAGAGTGCTCCAAGGGAGAATGGTAACTACTTAGGGGACAAGGCGCGAATGTGATGAAGTCTCAAGTCATGTCGATATAGCTCAGATTCGGGACGCACCCGCCGAATACATTCCCATCTGGGAGCTGCTAAGTCATGCGCACAAAGCACCGAGCTGAACGAGATGATATCCCCATTCTTACTGCAGTAGCAGCCACTGCACATTGGGCGATGATGGACTTGCGCAGTCCAGGGCTGATCCTTCTCTGTGAACCCCTTCCCCACAACCATAGCCACCTGGCTGAGGGTTCGTGCGATCATCTCCCGACTCGGTCTCCCTGTCTCTAACACGTAACACTCGCCTAAGCGGCAACGCATATACAACCCCAAATGTCCACCCAGGGGATTCCCCCGCTCGCTTCGCTCGCAAAGATTGTCTGCCTATCGCCTGCGATGGACCGTCGTAGTTCCAGCCCTACATCAATCAAGTGTTCACAACCGCGTTGCATTCGGGTAGTTTACGAATTTGAGGCTTCATTGTTTTGTCCGGAAGAAAGTAATGCATGGCATTTCTTCCCTTCACAAAATCGAGATAAGCGGCTAGTCATGTTGTTCAGAGCTCTGAACCGAGAGCGAGATCGAGTTCCAACATGCATAACCTAGTTTCAACTATATATACAGGGTTCTGGGCCTCATTTAAACTTGTCTTATGAGTGATTGATAGTCAGACGTGAGTTCCTGACGCGCAGACGGCCAGCGCCGAAATGGTCTACCCGGTGCGGCAGGAACGAGACCCGGCATCTCCGCAGGAACGAATAGGATAGAGTCGCGGATCCGTGCACACTTGTGATGAAAAGAAATCTCCTCAATTGCAGCTAGTATCAGCCCACATAAAGACTGAAAGACTGATTACAGCCCGCCAATTGACCAATTGGGTACTGGTCAGCTGCCAGTGGTCACACGACACATCGTAGTTGCACAAGTTGATGTGCACCTCCACCCGAACTGCTGGTCGGAGCGCAAATGCCACACAGCGCCGACGGCGACATCAGGGACAAGTCGCATGATTGGGCCCACCAAGCAGGCTTAAGCTCTCGCTGCTTTTTGAGTGGAGGGGAAAGGCCACCAACAGAACGGCAGCTATCATGTGTTTTCACATGGTTCGCATCCGAATGCTGTGTTATCTCAGGCTAGGCATATGGGTCTCATCTGACTTCGATGTACGAGCTGATGCCACACTCTGCCTGAACCTGCTTATATTCACACACACATGTCCTGAAGGAAGCTGGCTCTTCAGTGTGTATGAAATGACGCGGTACTAACGCAGGGAGAAACTCTGAAACTAATGTTCACGAGCTGTTTTCACTTGTGACCTGCCGAAAACCCATCAAAGATCAGGAGCAAATGCAACACCGACAGCCTCAATGAAGTGTTTCCTATACCTCCTTAAGGCGGCGGGTGATCTGGCTACACCTGAGCGACATAACAACATTACAGAGATAAATTTCTGTTAATTGAACAGGGATCCTTGACAAGAATCATTCGAAAGGTTTGGTCATCTACTTATCCTGATAACGAGCGATGAAATCCTTAATCTGCTCCGTATCTGCTTGGTAACCGACACCCATCAATGGTTCTCCGCCCATAGTATGATGCGTGTATCCGTATCTGATACGCTGTGATCTCAGCTCCTTTGTGAGCTCCGTGCCATCCATCCAGCTAGTATTCATGAGCAAGTCCATAAACTTCGAGTCACGTACCAAGGTGGAGACGTATCCCAGAACTTCAGGGCCATGCGCCAAGTGTGTGAATACGACGCTTAAAATGCCACACGCGAGAAGAATAAGACACGAAACAAGGCAAAACCCAATCCACAAGGCCGACACTTGGAACACTTCGACTAGGTTACTGACTTCTGACGAGATCGTGATGTTCGGTTCAAAACTTGCCGTCTGACCCAGAGTACTGCTAGTAATCTGAAGCTCTTGTTGACTGAGCATCAGATACGTGTTGAGAAGTTGGTTTAGGCGGATCCCGATCTTATCGTCAGGGAGATCATCAAGGCTGACGTCCGGCGACGAGCTAAGCTCTTTAAATGTCGGATCCTTCAGGTACTGGATCGAAAAGTCGGGAAACCCCCCAAGGGGCCGGCCTGTTGCCGCTAGAGGGAATTCTTTCGAAATGTAATAGAAGAGGTGTGGAAGAGAGAGAATCGAGATGGCCTCAGGAGCGTGCGGCTGCTGGGATGGCCGCTGTGCAACTACCGCGCAGGTGTGACGGCCAGAAGTGGGCACGTACGTGCAACTCACACGAGACTCCACGTACCTCTGCGTAACACCACAGACAGCTTCGAGTTTGGTTTCAGGCGTCCGGGTAGGCTTGATGCTAGGGATGATGATCTGCAGCAGCAAGTTCGCCTCGCCAGCCTCGATGCCCGTCTCATTCACAAACAGTCTCAACCCGTCCCTGACGTCTGCTTGGACGTCGGTGTTATTGAGCTTTTCAACCAAACGAGCATTTTGAACTTCCTGATCCGCCCAAAATGGGTCAACAAATCGGTCAAGCGCAATGGCCCAAGTCGTTAGGTTTTGTGTGTTGTTGACGTGATTCTTGACACCGCGCCACGTCCCATTGGGGGCCTTCAGAATGTTGTCACTATATGTATGACTGTTGGCCCAAAATCCGCTCGTAATGTTCGTCATGTTATCCTGCGGAAAGCTGATCGGAAACTTCGTGATGTTGTTGCAATCGAGATGGACGTAGCTACTCTCGACCGCGAATGTTACGTTGCCAACGGTCGAGTATTTAAGAGGAATTCCAGCCAAAGATGAGTATTGAACTTCTTGAGAATTGCGGGGTACTTCTGTCCAGTTGTTGGGCGCATTTTGGTCCAGGAAGGGAATCTTGACGTTTCCCCAATGGTCCATCGTATCGACCTGAATGGAGTCGGGCTGGGCAACGAATGAGGCATACACTGTTGCCAAGTACCCAAGAACACCAGCATTGGCTATCGCTACTATGGACGCGGTACTGGCCACAGGCAAGGTATTAAGTTGATTATTGGCGCCCGTATCGAAATACGTGAGATCTGTAGTTGAGAACTCGGGTATGAATCTTGAGGACAGCATTCGCAGGATTGACTGGCCCCCAAGAGGTGAGAAAGCCCAGATAAAGATCAAGCCGAATCCGAGGAGGTTGACTGTGCGAAATTCAATCATAGTATGCAGTGTGGCGCCAACAGTACGACTTCCCATTAGTTGTTCCAGGCTGCCGACACTGGATCCTTTCTCGAGTCTCCATCGCGCAGCTTCAGCCATCAATCTTCCAACAACAGCAGCAAAGAGAATCGGGAAGATAGTAGCAAGCTAGAAAGCCATCTGTTAGATCACGGGGGTTGAAGTTCAGCGCGTGAACATCGACTTACCACAGTAATGGCGTTCCGCCACTTTCTGTCAGTCTCCTCGGTGGTCCGAGTACCGTGTAATCTCCAGACCAAGATGATGAAGATCAGAACACCGAGAGGAAGCATGACTGCAGCGGCGTCTGCCAAAGCGGTCCACGTGGAAACATTGTGCTTCGGGAATCTGGCGCCGGCCGATCCTTTCTCGTTCGTAGACACGCGCTTGTAGTCCTTGGAGCCGCTTTCTCTGTCTCTGAAGTTTCGTGTTGAGTCGCTAGCCCCCGAGCTGCCGAGGAAGCTTTCTCTTGGCCGGTAAGATGTATCCTCCGGTGCACGCTGGTTTAGACTGTGGCGGGTAAGGTTGAGGGAGTCTGGTGAAGCGCTGCGTCGCAGGGACCAAGGAAACGCCCATGATGCATCGGGTTTCCTCATCTTGTGTCCTAGTGGCTAAAAGCCTTGTGTGAAGGTTCGGCTGACGGCGAGAAAATGGGAGAATGGGCGGGTTGGCATTGACTCTATGGAGACTACCATCGTCTACTTATTCGACATTGGACAGATGAAATAGATTCTTGCCTCCCGGGGTGACCAGGCTCTCGCCAATTCTTCTCGCACCTGCGTGATTTCAGCCAATCGTCAACATCAATCGCATTCAAAGATGACTGCCAAGCACTGGAAACCCCTGCAGAAATGAGCTTATCGAAGCTAAAGCCTGTGAGCTCAGAACTAAAGTGCTGTGACATGCAACGCACTAACCGACTGTGGTTCATTTCTGTCCCTCAGGAACAGGCTGGGTTGCATTTCTCCATGGTGTTGTGGGCTCACCCTGCTGTCTTGGGGAAAGATTGTTGGCTGATGCCAGGGTATCAGCCAGGTTCAGGCGTCGGTTGGCCTAGGCAGCCACTGTCGCGTCCTGCATGCTAGGGGTTCAGAAATAGAGTCAAAAGACCTTGTCGCCACTCTTTGGAAGGTCGCAACATGATTGCTTAAACGGATTTGAGCGATTAAAGATACTCAGGTTCATATGGAGAAGTCTTCGTCGCTTTGTTGGCCAGTCGAAGTCCAAGATCACCGTAGACGGCTTCGTTAGAGATCAATCCGTACGTTTATTCTAGTTTCTTCATCTATAATACTGCCCGTTACTTTCACAAATCGAAAAACATCTTAGTTTGTGTCGGGATTGTACCTGGGAGTCGTGACAGACACCTTGCACTGGCCATTCCGTAGATTTACTTCAGACTGGTCACTGGTGCTCACAACAATGATTCCATGAGAATTTTCTGTCATATTAAAGTACGGGAAGACGTCCATTTAAGGTCTGCGAAAACTTTCTTGGCTCAGACTACTCCATCATCTGTAGCTGGCCACGCCGCGGCCTGGGCGGAGTTCCACTGCTCGTGAAAATCTCAGAGATCAACGGTCTGAATTGACGGGAATATCGGACTCCGTCTTCGGTTTTACAAGCGGGGCGGTCCGCATCTGCAAGCCTCCCAGGGCGAAGCCATGTTGCTTCCTCCATGGGCTTCATTGGAGGGAGGAATGGATGGTACAAAAGTCCCATTCGGCTGCTGTGCTGCCTAGGGAGCTGAGCCCTGAAGTTGCTTGGCTGACGTCAAATTTACTGCTGACCTATGTCTTACTATTAGCCGAAGAAAGCTCGGGAAAGAAATGGTACGATCGCACGATGGTTGTATTCGTGTTGCGCCTAGGACTCAATTGAGCTAGGACTAGTGGTCAGCATAGCTCTAATCCCTACATCCAGAAGCGATTTTGAATGCCCGGAATCAGGAACAGACGGTCAAAGTTTCTAGGGCTATTCGATCCGTCGTCCCCAAGTGGTGTTTATCGGTCCCTGTGAACTTCATTGCGTGCTTGGTTGCTCACAGCCACGCCGAGATCCGGTCCGCGTTGGCATACTTGCAATTTCCTTTCACAGTAATTACTGAATCTGACAGCTCGTATAACCCCAGCCGAAGGAATGTCCGTCAGCATCGACGCCCCAATACGAAAAATGTCTTCCTGTTTAAATATGAAATACCGTTCGCGTCTCCAAATCTTCTGATTATTCGCTGCATCCCAAGTCGACCAAACATGCATCTTCCAGTCTTTACGGCACTCATCTCTGTGGCCTCGGCCGTCCTCATCCAAGGACCTCCCGGTCCTTATTCGGTCGCTCGCAAGGTGCAAACTTTCGAGGATTCAGCAAGATGGGATCCATTGGCACCGGCGGATAAGCCGGAGAAACGACGCGTTGCCACATCAGCATTCATCCCCGTGAAGAAGGGTAACTGCTCGGACGATGTGGTCCCTTACATGACACCCATCACCGCCAAGGCAATGGCAGGGTTTTCCGCCTCGCTCGGGTTCGCTCTTCCCGACGACTTCTTCGACAATCTCGAGATGGCATTCTGCAAGGTTGGCGAAGCTTGCAAGTCCCGACGCGACGCGTCACGGAACAAGTACCCAGTAGTGCTGTTCTCTCCGGGACTTGGGGGCTCAAGACATATGTACGGCGTTCTGGCTCGGTCTCTTGCTAGTTATGGCTATGTTGTTCTCACATTGGATCATACGTATGAGACCGGCGTTGTCGAATTTCCGGATGGAAGCGTAGTCTACGGTGTGGTCAACGCGACAGGAGGTCTTGCCCCGGCCTACTTAGAGTCGCTTGTCGAGGTGGGAAACTCATCGTCTATTGCATCCATCAAACGCTAACTTCAATTTCACAGACACGACGAGCCGACTTTTCCTTCGTCATCGATCAATTGCAAACCCCCGATGTAGCTGCTCAACTTGTGGCTGGCACGGGGGCGTCAATCGACTCTGACAAGGTCTTTGTTTACGGCCACTCACTCGGAGGAGCGACGTCTGCCGCTACAATCCTCACTGACGACCGTGTTCTCGGTGGGCTCAACTTTGACGGCGCCATGTACGGTCCAGTACCCACCGAAGGTAGCGACAAGCTCCTTGTTCTAGCCGGGCAGCCGGTATTGCCCCAGACAGTTTTCCCTGGGGTTCCCTCTTGGAATGAAACGTACGACAAACACCAGGGCCCTGCACTTATCGTTACGATCAACGGTACAATGCACCCGACGTTCCTGGATGCGCCTCAACTTCCCCCGATCAAGGAACTTTTGAAGAATCCGGACTACACCGCTGCTCTCCAGGGTTTCCTCGGTACTATTGATGGTGACCGCGCTGGACAGCTCACCATTGACATCGTGAGGACCGCCTTGCATTCTGTGTTTGACGGGAAGAAGGATGAACTCTGTAATATTGAGAAGCTCGGCCCGGAGCTTGACCTCCTGAAAATCAAGGGCCTCGGCTGTCAGCAGAAATGATGTGGGTTGCAGTAGTAAGTCACGACTCAGAACAAGCAATTACCTTGATGCAGATTTCTGAAGAGCTTGACGGACAAGAAGCTCTGTGCAAGTTATTACTTCAAAAGGCCGAGGACGGATCAATGTTGGTCCTAAGCATACATAGCTGTGGGTAGGTGGAGGCTGAAATACAATTCGAACGTTCTGATTATTCATTTGCACATGAGGTCGTGAGGTTCCGGTCCGACGTTTTGCTGTTCCAGGAGTAAAGCCAGGTCGGTTCCAACCTGGTCGACCCCGCTGCGCAGAGTGACAACTCCCTTCTCATCTGTCCAAGGAATTTCAGGCGGCTTTTAAAGCGTTCTGCTGTTGTCTTGATTTTTCTCTCCCTTTCTTCAGCCAACAAGCCTTGATCGAGTTCTTTCTTGAGCATTGCCGCCTCGGCCGGCGACTTTTCTGGCGTGTATCCGGGAAACAGCGCTGCCTGCTCAAGCATGTCCATTCTCTTTGTCTGAGTGTTGTTTTGAGTGATCTCCATTCCTAGATGTAAAAGGTGCCTCAGCGTGACGTTAGCATTGTTCCCAGCGTTCCCTATGGTAGTTGGCAGTTGCGGTCTAAGTTCGCTAAGGGAGCCAAGAGAGCCGAATATCTGGCGAGTAAGCTGGAGTGTGTTGAGACAACAACTGGATTTGCCATGGTCCAAGGACTTCCGCCAGCCTGGCAATCCCAGGCCGTTGTGGACGAGAATGACTCTCATCCGCCACGTACGAGTTTCTTCATGTGTGATGCAGGATCCCTCGTTTTAGTAGGATTCCAAAACCGAAAGAACCTCGCTGCGAGGTAATAGCCCCATGCTGAGGAGTCTGAGACCAAATTGTATGTCGATATCAGCCCGTGTTTGGATGCAGAACCGAGCTTCGCCGTGTCTAAGATTGCAAGACCGTCCATACGAACACCACCGAAGATGCCGATGTCAACTGCGACGAAGACAGGATACTTGCGGCTTTCGCATGACTCTTCCCGGGGGTCAAAGATCTGATAAAGTACGCGTAAGTCTTCTTCGGCGTTGGCGTCCGGAATCCCAATACTCTGCAGTACCCGCGACTCTCGCAGATTGGTCTCCTTTTCAATGATGGTCATTCTGTCAGCTTCCGTCGATTGTTTTGAGAAGGATGGACGCCCGACGTATTCTGAAGTTCAAACAGGGAATATTAGATGCTGGTATATAAATCGGCCTCTTCTGTCCGGGCGCGGGCTAGACTAGCAGGTAAATATCGCTCGGAGGTAGGTAGTTTCATGAGGTAGGTCGCTTGAACGGACCGCTTTTAGGTCGACGACATCAAAGTCAGAAAACGAATGTTTGACAGAGATAAAGTTTGGATTGTTTTTCTTTTCTTCTACAAAGCCACCTACGCCTCCATCGTGTTTTCTGATGCCGAGATTGGATAGGAACTGGGCACTAGGATGCTGCCGTGAGGCTTGATGACTCCAGAGCAGAATTATGGCATTTATGCTTCTTTCAAAAGATCCTTCTGCGCCAGTATGTGCTCATTATGTTCAATGTCGTGTGATTATTTGTCCTTCGTGATATGTCTCTTCGGGGTATTCAAAAACAAGCGGTCAATGCTTCCATGTTGTGACGTTGATCTATCGTGGTCATAAATAATTGCGTTGTCGTCTAGCAGGCCATCATCAATCCAGCGACAACGGCCAGGCTGAGAAGCATCTTGTTGTAATCCAGAGCGCCGGCTGCGCTGGCGCCCGTAGGGATTGAAGAAGCCGCGGCATTATCGGATGTTGGGGCTGGGGTAGATCTTCCGGTCGATGCAGCTTCCGTGGTCGGTGCAGCGGAGGTGATCTCTGTCGTGGCGCTCGCGGAAGCGCTAGCCGAGGTTGATGCGGCTTTGGTCGAGGGTGCTGATGATTTCGTAGAAGAGCTGGTCGTCTGGGCCCCAACGACCTCCTGAACCCATTTTCCAGCACTGCCAGAGTAGATGTCGAAGTAGTTGAGATGGTTGGCGGCCGTGTCGCCACCGGCACAGATCGGGTCAGACTCCACGCAGTACGAGCGGAAGAAAGCAGCGTAGGCCTTCATGCCAGCGAGCTGGTCATCCGGACGGGGGAAGAGGCCGTTAGCCCCGGATCCCGACTCGTAGTTGTACGGCTGGCTGGCGGTGTGTCGAACATCACCAAAGATCAACACCGCAGAGACTGGGGTTGAAACGTCAGTTTCCCAAGTCCAAACATGCTATCCATCATAACTCACTCTTGTTTCCAGGAGCTTTCGTCGCGTCAAGACCAGCGTTCGGGGTCTGCTGGCAACCCTGGAAGAACGTGCCACCTCCGCCACCCAGGATATCGCCGATGACATGACCTCCCTGTGAGTACCCACTCAACACCAACTTCGAGTCCGGACACCGCTTGTTGTACGCGGTGACCTGTGCAGTGCCGTTCGCGGCACCCTCCTCTACAGACTGGCAGTATGGCGCCTCCAGTGGGTTCCAAAATTGAATGTCCTCGTAATCGCAGCTATCGAGCCCGTCGCAAATGGCTGTGACGAGCTTTCCCTGACGACCCGGATATGGCTCGTTATTCCCGCGGGCGAGGAAGACGTGGACGTCGCGACACTCGCCGTCACCCGTAGATTGACGCGTGGCCACCGAGGCAGCCGAGGCCCATGGCAATGTGGAGACTAGGGCGAGCGCCGCTGAGAGACTTGAGACCATCTTGGATATGGCGAACTGTCGGACGGCGGCAGCGGTGTTCGGCGGATGAGGTGAGAGGTGAAAAAATTACAAGAGAAGAGACTTCAGCCGCACGCGACAAGGGCGGACATCCGGATCTTTTGAAGCTCAATCGTTTGGGGCTTCCTTGTTGCTTAAACTGGAGATTAATGAATTCCCCGGAACCAGCGAGGGATGCGCGGAGGCTGTCAAATACGAAGCGACGATAAGACGGGTCCACCGAGACCAGGGATCCCGGAAATTGATGCCCTGGTTTACCTGCCAAATCAACGTCATGTCTCCGGCCTAGCGCTATCTGTCAGGCAAAACCAGTGGTCCAGTTCCTGTTGATCCCCAGCAAGTGGGTGCCGAACAGCTTGTTGGATATGTGACGAAAACATTTACTCATCGGGAGTTTCGTGTTGGCTGGAAGCCGCGTGGGAGCCGACGTTCGTTTACTGAGTCAGGGAGGGCTCCATCTACTGGGCTTTTACAGGGAATAGCCAAGGCTGAGGCGCGGATCAGGATGGAATTGGCCTATGCGCTCAACGGGCTGGTTCGTAACGACCAAAATAGAGAGACGGTGTATCAGGTTGAGTGGTTCGGCGGATCACTTGCCGGAGAACCCGCATGTAGGGCAGCCAGCAATGGTCAAAGGACAACTTAAGCTCGTGGGCCGCCGCGATTCAGATGAATGAAGCAGTCGTCAGCCGCATGCATGAAATATAATACGCGTTTATACTCAAGCCAGACATAAAATATTATGGTAACCTTTTCAGTTACGGTAAGTAAATTTGCAGTTGCGCTGTCACTGGAGTGATGCTGCACTGCTAGTCGAGTGCCACGGTGAGGATGGTTCAACTCGACCATAGAACGTTTCTCGATACCTCAGGACGTGACATAAGACAGGTTGAAAGGGTCAACAGGTCGAAGAAAACTCTTCATCTGTTGATAATATGCTAGAGTCTGTAAATCACTGCAGCCCTGTCTCTAGATGTCTTATAAGACCGCACGATTCTGGACAACGTCATGTGCTGAGGTAGTCAAGCCCTTTGGGGAAACGATTCTAGACTAAAATCAGGCATTCAATTGCAGCAGAAGTTGAAATGCATATCACTGTATCAAGGTGTTCAATATGGTGACTTCATTTTATGATAAAATCGTTTAATAAAAACTGCTTGCATTCTTTTCGGAATACCATCGGGATAGTCCCACATTTCCGTGCGGAACATCGGGGTAACGCGGGGTGTACATTTTTCCCCCGGTTGCGGATCGGAACGCCAAAACTCTCTCCAGCTAAGGTCCCAAATGACCCCTCAATTAGCACGTGGCTGTGCCGAATCCGGAATTACAAGACGTCTCTTCTATTTCATCCCCATTTTCACTTCAGCTATTCTACAAACCACAGATCCATCTCTCGACAGCTCGACAGACCGTGAGCCCCTCCTCATTACAAAAACAGACTAGATACCAATCGACAACATGTCGTCCGAAAATACTGATAAGCTACGTGCTGAGTTGTGGGAGCAGGGCTTGAAGAACCGCCGTGAGGTGGTCGGGGAGAGTTACGTCGATAATGCCATGCGAAATGGCTCCAGCGAGTTTGCTTTTGCCCAGCAGGAGCTCATTACCGAGTAAGAGGCCGCTCCAGACTGTCATTTTCGTTTTATTGAGCTGATGCGTGTTTAAAAGATGGGCTTGGGGAAACATTTGGTCCCGCCCAGGCCTGGAGCGGAAGCAGCGAAGCCTGTTAAGTGAGCGACTTGAGACCCAATTGAAAGCTGTCGCTAACCATCTGTAGATATCGGAATGCTTATTGCATTGAAGAGCTGGGCTGAGTTTGGCATTCATATTCGAGGAGCCATCAGAAATGGACTCACTGAAGTCGAGATTCAGGAGGCAATTCTTCAGGCTACTGTGTACTGCGGAGCACCGGCTGGAGTTCAGGCCATGAAGGTTGCCGACGAGGCTATCAAGGACATGGTGGAGAAGGGAGAGCACAAGAGGCAGATGGCAGAGGTCTCTCCTAAGTACAAGAACTAAGAGTGCGAAAATAAAGGTTGTTGCTTGCGTAGAAGAAAGCATGAGCACTAATAGTGTAGTCTGGCATTATCAAGAAGCTTCTTCTGATCCCATTTATGAGCAGTTCACAATTGTTCAGTAACTCCAGAAATTTAGGTAGTCAATTCAATGGTTATTGCTTGTCCCTGTTCCAAGGCTTTTTAAGCCCTCAATGATATGAAAGGGAAGCAGAGTCAAACATAGAAATACGTATAGATTTGCTGGATTCACAATGATTATCGCAAATTGAGTCTATTATGTATTGCCATCTATGAAAAAGAAACCGCCTTATTATGATTTGTAGCGAAGAATGATTGAAAATGTTCTTCATTGTGCACAACGACAGTGAAGAGCATATTGCTTTGTCCCACCGCCTATGGATCCCTCCCCGCCTAATACTCAGGGGGCCTCAGCAGCAGCGACAACATTCTGATCAGCCCGGGAGAGGTTGCAGTATGGCTCCAGAGTTTTATAATGAATGTCTTTTAGATGACGCCGCAGGGTATCGTTGAACGAATATTTGTCGTGACAGTGTACACAGACCTTGGTGGAAAGCTTCGCGCGTTGTTGGGCTCTCTTGGCCCTTTCATTGGCCACCTTTGCCTTAGAGGCAAGGTCTGCATCCGTGGGAGACTTTGCAGCTTCAGCTGAAGCCGCAGCTGCCTTGGTATCGAGGTCGGCAAGATGAGCAGCGCAGGAGGCAGCAGCCTCAGCTTGGAGATGGGCAGGGATCGCAGCAAGTAGATCTGTAGCGTTGACAGAGAGTTGGGCCACACTGAGATTGCTGCTGATGGCATTCGATGCAGTAGCAGGAGCAAGGTCGGAGTGACCCTCCTGGGCCCGGCGTGCGGCTGCAATTGCACGCTGAGTATTGTGGCTCATCTCGCTTGCAATGGCGTGTTGTCGTCTCGTCATCTCGTTGTTCAACTCTATTCCTCTTTGTTGCCAGATAACGGCGCGCTCTGAGGCGCTTTCCGCGGCAGAGGCTTCTTCTCGTGAACCCCTACTGCATTCCTCAAAAGTTGCATTGTTCACACGCTCCATGAAGGCAGCACGTGCGCGTGAGTCCATGACTTTTGTCTAGTTGAAATATCAGTTAGATTGAAAAGTGGAAATTTGGGGGCACGACATGAATTGCATACATTTGTGAGGTCCTGGGCTGTTGAGAAGATGAGATTGTGAAAAGTGTGATGCTTTGAGGTTGGAGAGGGAAAAGAGAAGAGAGGGGGGCGTGATTGTAGAGAACCTACCTTACCTTTTGTAAAGCTAGCGGCGAAGGTGAAGTGAAGCTGAGATTGGTTTGGCAGGCGCGAGATGGGAAGAAAAGCTAGGCAGGAGGTCACTGGGCTGTTACTGGGAAACCCGTCTACAGGTTTGCAGCTCAAGTGTTAGGAGCCGGGGGGGGGCGGGGGGGGGGGGGG
>JAKMWV010000104.1:0-148321 GCA_025330015.1 Colletotrichum sp. SAR 10_77 | reverse complement strand
GGGTTGTCTTCCGATATTTTTTGGCAAAACCTCTTTTTTGCCACCGGGTCCCTTGATTCGCGTCCCCCTTTGACCCCCCCCCCCCGCTTTGAACGCTGAGATATTACTGTAGCAGTCTGTGAGGGCTCCCCCTAACAGACCTGACGTGGAAGAACCTTGCAGGCCAATAGCCAGGATACAGGATCGTTGAACCGCAAAGTGCAGAATTGAAGTTTTTCTGTAGTCCTGCTTAGACGGTCCTCGTTCTCGATCACATAGGGCGTTTACCAAGGCCATCGGACTCAATGTGTCAGTTGATCTGGGCAAAACCTCTTGCAGATTATGAGCCGCTTCAGTTGTGATCAATCTTAGCTGCATTCTGATATGCCGTCATGGAGAGACGAAGTACCAGCAAACAACCAAAAGCACGAGGAGCTATGCTCCACCACACCTGCGGCAGTCGAGGACACAAATTGTGCACACTGCAGCGTCTTGCATTCCAGCAGTGCAACTAGTCACACAGTGTAAGGTTCCTTGTTATGCTGCGGAGCAAGATATGCAGTGTGTCCTGACGGCTCTTGATCCCTTTCCGTCCACGTCAAGCCATCTGATGATCATTGTGAAGTTTAGGGCCTGTATGCTGTTCAATATCTCTAGTTTAATGATAGTTTCATCAGGTTTCAATCATCTAGGGGTACAGGTTAGAACGTTGCGCAATGCCTGAAGGTTACGTAGAGTCTGAAGAAATCAGGATTCCAGAGACCATTCATAGAGGTTGTCATAGTTAGATCCCAGTCTGTCAGGTAAGAAGAAGCAACCCCTGAGATTGAGGTGTCGGAAATTCTGAAATCGATGCGGCAGCATCTGCTCGGAAAGCTGGTTGAGAGACCAGTCATCACCTACCTGGAGGTGGGAGTGTCCGGATCGATGGAGATATTCGACTACTTCGCCATATCTGAATCCTTCAAGATGAGCTATAATGACTCGGCATGGTGATGGCATACGCTTATGAGCTTGCAGGTGAGTAAAGAGCCCTCGCATCCCAGTGACTGGGCCTGCTGCGCTTCTTACCAGGCGTAGGCCCGAGGTAGTGGGAATTGGTAAAGACAGTATCACCAGATAGAAGATGACGCCGAGACTTGTGACAGAGATCCAGCATATTCTTCCGGTGAAACATAGACCCGAAGCTCAGGACGCCACGCTTTGGCGACAAGGTTGACAGAGCAAGATGCCAACAAAACTTCCTAGCAGGCTACGGCCAGGAGAAAAGTGAGCAGATTAAAGCACGCCCCTCGCATGCCAAGTCTTCCAAAAATGCGGAGATATTGGGCAATGATCGAAGCCTTGGCCAGATTGACTGTCAATGTCCAAATACTGGTGTTGACGAAGATTCTGTTGGTGACAATGACCAGGAAGAAGCAGAGGGCCGACTCACTCGCCTGGGCGATTGCGAGCGCACACATGGACCATGAAAACATCTACAACAATTAATTCTGAGCCCGGACGGAGATGATGGTAAAAAGGTATCTACTCTTGATAGAAGAATCACTTACTCATCCCAGCCAACACAATGCATAAACCTGCATCAAATGTACCATCTCAGCGCCACACCTATCGTGGACACCACAGTGGAGACAATTCGTAGTGCGCACCGCATCAGAACCAACCTTTGGCACCGAAGTAAGCCGCATTCGCAGGTGGTCTTTGCGATAAGTCGCAGGACGATAGGCGGCAAGTTTCATGAAGTAGGGTGTGTTTCATGGCTGCACTCGGGATTTGCGGATATCTTTGTTGCAACTGGAGTAGCCTTGAAGCCAGGCACAATTTCCGCCAAAAACAGAAGTCAAGATATGCGTGAAATGAACCTCGAACGGGACGTAACTTTTCCTTTGCAGTTTGCCGCCTGGAGGCGCACATGGTTGACTGCCGTATGACTCTGACGGGGAAATATGTGGAGGGTCACAGCGTGACCTCTATGGCTAACCCATGGGGTATATGAAGGGAGCTTTGGAGCCGCCTTGCCAAGAGGGAATGGCCCTCAGCTACTCTGGTGTTGTCAAAAAGAACTAGAACGGCAATGAGGTCGACATGATGGCTGAGTGGACAGCAGCCTGAACACTGGAATGCGATTGAATCACTTGACATCTAGAAGCGGAAACTCATTGTTTTGGTGCTTTGGAGAAAAACGCTCCGGGAAGCCGGAGAAGATTGGGACACATTCAGGTGCGGAATGAATGGGTTGGGGCTGGCAAGCCTGCTTGGGGAATGTCATCCCGACTTAACGTACATCATCCTCTGCCAAGACATTGGATGGAGAGCATATCTCACCATCATCAAATTGAAACCTCTTGAGCGCCTCGAGCCCGAGCTGGTACTCAATGCACGCAGCTGGCTCCGGGGCCTCCTTTGGACTGTGCTGAGGATTGGACTGCCGATGCGGATTCTGTGAAGCAATCCTAGGCTCCCGGCTGCTCCGGCTATGGTGGCCGTAGGAATGCGACGACTGATGGTGAGACAATTATACAGATTGTCGGCATTCCGTAGTGATTGCTCGCCATTTTGTCCAAGATGCGAGCTCATCGAGGTGAGACCGTGAAGTGAGGAGGCAGCCGAAGCGACGGAGAGTCTGAGCCAATGGCGAACAAAAGAAGCCGGCGTTCCGAGCTCCGAACAAGGTGGCGACATTGAGTATCGAAGGTGAAATGACCTCAACGGGAGCAGACAATGCGCTGGAAATGCCACCAGCAGCAGTTCCGAAGCCGCTTGTGATGGTATTGTTCGTTGTGCCAAAACCACCTCCAGATCCAGATCCAACGGTCGCTATATTGCCACGGAAGAATCCTCCCCGAGTAGATGCATTCCGAGTAGATGCATTCGTGTTGTGTTATTGACACCAATGACAATGCTTCAAACACCGCCAAATTGGTTAACGATGCCAAAGCCATCGGCTTTGCCGTTGGTGTTGCCGTGCTGTCTTCGCTGCAAATAGCATTTTACCCGCAGGTCGTTCAGCGACTGGTCCTTGTAGGTATGTTGCAATATGATTGTTCGATAGTTGAATGAGGGGTTCAGTCTCTGGAAGACGCTCTCCTTTTCAATTAAGTCTTGAAATGGTTTGCAGCCGGTCCCACCAGGGTATTGTCGTTTGAAGTGAAGCCGAATCCGCCAAACGTGCCTCAGGCGGTGTTGACAGATCACAAGGCACATTTGCCCGGATTAAGACCAGGAACCAAACAGGCTGTCGGTATTGTTTGCTTGGGATCCAAACCTCTTGTGATCGCACCTCCTAACATGAAAGTGCTGTTCAAGGCAGCGAAACCTGTAAATATAGGTTGCTTCTGCCCAAAAAGATCTGTGTCGCCTTGTATTAGCTCGTTGTCTGGTGATCCATACTTATCGGATGTTGCCTGTCAGCTGCCTCCCTCTGCAATGTCTTCATTGCTGAATCTCCTGGACTGAGACATTGTGTTGACCGAGCGACACGCGTTATCCTTTCCTCACAGCGTAGCGCATATGCACGAAACCTCGGAAAGACAGATACTGTGCGGGACTACCGCAAGAAAAGATGTTCCATGAAGCCCAAATAACAGGTTTCCGTTCTAATAATTCTTATCTCTACTAATACTGATTTCCTAAACGCCGATTTGCTTACTGCCTTGCTGGTGAAGTTGAAGCCGCCGGCAAAACCGCTGATGCTTGCGGTATTGTTGTTGCCGCACAAACTTCCACCACCAGATGTCGCTGTGCTTCCGAAGCCGCTGGTCTGTGGGTACCAAAAAGCGAGCTCGAATTCTGGTTAGACGCGCCGAATCCTCCGAAGCCTCCGCCTGCACCTGCAGTGGTCGTGTTTCCACCGAAGAGTTAACCGCTTATTGAGGCGTTGTTGCTCGCGCTTAAGCCTGTGGTATTGTTCGTGCTGGACCCAAACACACCACACCCCCCTGAGGGAGTATCATTGTTTTTGTTAATGAGAAACAGGATGCGAACAGCAAATTAGGGTCAGAAGACTCCGAGATAGCCGGGTCCGTATATTGGGTGCCGAGGACTGATAGTTCGCCTGTATTTCGCGTGTCGAAGTGGACTCGTCCCGAGGGCGGGAAACGAGTAGTGTTGGTGGCAGTCGCAGCGGTATGCAGGAGGCTGGACAGGCATATCGGTGCGTCGCGGTGGGCTCACAAGTCTAGTAGGTGCCTTCGTCTGCGATTCTCTTGACGAAGCAGTGGATAGATGAACGCTTGCACAATGAACAATGAATGATGGCGAATTTGAGGGTACTTGAGGAGGCTGGAATTTTACCCGGCAAAGGAATGACGCGCTTCGTGGAGCTTGCAGTACGTCGTAGGATGCAGATGAAAAATCTCAAAACGCGCCAACACCATGCCTCTGTTCTGAACGGCCGTGAATGAGGGAATGAAAAACCAAAAAAATGAAAAGTGTTGGAAGTTGAGCGTCTGGAGGGTTCGCGTTTCATGAGTGATTGGTGGACGAAGACGGAGCATGGGTCTGGCCGTGATCAATCGACGCGTGCGCTACCAGCTCTTCGCAGGCCCCCGATCTCTGCCTTGTCGATTGGTGGCAGTTGGCAGTGCTTTTTCAGATTGCGGTGGTGGCAGATTGTTTTTCTCATCGGATGACCGTCTCAATTCCGTTTTAATGAAGAGTCTCAAGCTCCACCAATGCTTTCGCAAGGCGATCGAGATATTCTCGGTTGGGCTGCAAGAGCTTCCACGCATGGTCTCGTCCTTCTTCGACAAGCCTTCGCGACTCATTCTTAATCTTTTCTTACAGATCAATTTCACCCACGGTGTTGGACATCCCGACTTGTATGACTCGATCGTAATCCTGACAAGATTTGCCCGCGCCCCCAAAAGTCCGGGCTGCCACATCTATGTGCGTAGTCTCTCGTTGCGAGAGCCCAATACATCGTATTCGGAAAGGTTCTCTCCAAAAGCATCGCGGGGAGCGCCATCGCCAACATCATATGACATGAAGACTGCGGCAAGCCTTCCGAAGACTTTCAGCCTCCAAGAGAAAAGCCATTCGCTCGGCTTGTGCACTTGGAGATATACTCCAAGCAACACACAGAGGTTCAGTGACGTGCACCAAGTCATGGCGTCTGCGAGATGCTTGAGATGGATGACAGCGGCACGGCCCGGCGCGCATGGCAGGGATGGAGTAGGGGTGCTGCTGAAAACTTTCGAGGCGATCGTTCTGAGCCAGAACGCACGCACCCAACGCAACGGTGTCGGATAACAGTTGGTGAGATTGACCGACTCTCGCGACCTCGGGCGTGGAATGGTCCAGAGTGGGTGGAGTCGAACAAGAGGAAGCGGGTTTTGACTCGCTGAGGCGGGCAGTTGGTGCGGGAGGGGGGTTGAGATGCTTGCCCGGGGTGACGTCACGGTCTATGCACCTCTTCGGATGGGAATCGACATGCCAGGACAGAGACGTATAGGTCCAATGGCGAAATCAACAGGACGACACGATAATCATACATTGCGGTCCCTTCCGCCTCTCTAGTACACTTTGACCAGAAATTGATTCAAGACTCATCCCGTTTCGTCTTCTTTCCGCGTGCGCCCGCTTCTGTCGGGGATGCGCAGGACTGTCCCAAGTTCCAGTGCACTTCATCTGAGATCTCAAAGTCGTTCATCCCAGGTTTGCAAGAATCAGCAAGCGAGATCTCCGCATACGAACGCTGTTATGCGAGTTTTGCTGTCGGCATGCGGTCTCAGCGGCGGAGAAAGTCGATTATTTGGGCCAAGACCACGATCGATCGCAGGCTTGCAGTGGATGTTGTCTGAGCATGCCCCTAAAAAGTATGACCGTGCCACTGAAGCGCACGCGAGCTTGGTGAAGGCTACACTCCGGACATTTTCCGGTGACAAGGGTCTGCCAAGTGGGTGGGTAATTAAGGCGTCAGAACTTCAGCCGGTCGAATGTTCTCCAAAGTTTAAGTTTAAGTCAACGTCTTGCGGTTCAGCCAACCTCGTGCACGATGCGCCAAATCAACAGGCGCCCATCGCAGTCCCTTCGCATGCATCTATGGAGGCAAGCATCTGGATGCAGCGAAGAGCAGAACCCTTCATTATATGCACTTGAACATCTCTGAGCATTGGCTCATACCCTTCAATTGACGGCGACATTCAGCCTGCTTCTCTTGCGTGCATGGTGTGGACAGCAGACGCGTCGGGTTCGATTTCTTATCAGGACACCTCGCAGGCAGCGTGGGAATTCTACAGTGGCATGTTCATACTGGTCCAGGCGCACGGTCATATTTTTCACCCCAAAAAGTCTGACGGTGCCACTAACACCGTCGTTGCGGGCAGCACCCCACATGTCACTCACACGCGTGCATCCAAAGTGTTCGGTCGCTTCCTGGCGAGTGCATGTCCGAACAGCTACGCGCCGTGACCCTGAATAGATGAACCAATGGATAAGACATGCAAGAAGTGCGACTTCGGTTTGCCAACCCCCCCGCTTCTTGTCCGACGAGGCTGGTGGAAGGGACAGCAACGCGTTGGGTGGGATGGTCGCGGGACGGTGCAGCGCGCAGAAGACACCGCCTCCGACGACAGGCACGGCACGCTCCCGAGCTTCGAAGATGCGCTTCGCACGGCGTCTCTTGAAATTCTCTGTGAATGGCATTGAAGTGATGTAGATGCACATTGCGGCGAACAGACTTGATGCTTCACGGCATTCGGCAAGGGTACACGCAGGGCGTCTCTGTGGTGGGTGCATGGCCTTGCCACTGTCGGGGCACCACCTCCCTCGCCATGTTGTGTTGGTAGCCAGCTGTGGGTACCTAATACTGTTCAGGGCAGCTACCTACAGCTACCTACAGGGCAGTAGGTAGCTGAAGTCAGCTACCGACACCCGGATCCCACACCGCTGATTGGCTGCACAAGACAGCCTGCGCCCCAAGCAAGCCTGTCTGCCTGCGTCACGGTCACGTCGCGTCTTTTATGGATGCATCAATCACCGCCTTGCAACCTTTCCACATCTCGTCCAATATCATCACGCAAGAAGCAATATCCTGACTTGCAATCATTTCCCCGCTGGTGCAACCTTGCGTTCATTACGGTGCAGCCGTCACAGTGCGTTTCGCTCAGCCTGTTCGGCGGGAACCACGAGGTGCGCCGACCGACAGTGTCCCAGGTACGTACAGTGTCCCGCAGCACAAAGGGGCCTGTAAGTTTAGCGCACTTTCAGCGGATCGCTGGGGAAATTTCCCTGCAGAGCCCTCCCGGTCCCGTCCACTGTGAGGCACGGACCTTACGAGTACAGTGAGGTGATCCCAAGCAGCAGGTCGGCCCAATCCAACCCCGGCCCCCGCATCGCAACCATTCCATTCCAGCATGCAGGAGAAAAACAATGGGATTGAAATGCAACATCCATTGCGTAAAAGTCACCCATTCATGTTTCTACCAAAGGTCGAGACGATCTTGCTTGTGGGCGCTGACCCGGCTGAGGTGCCAACACTTTGCTGCGGACTTCGGTTCCTCACCCGGTGGGCATCCCGGCCAGCCCAGCTCGGAGACACGGCTGCGCATGCTGGACAACTCCTCAGGCTGGGGAATGAATCACATCAAATGACAACGGCAGTGCTTTAATGCTTGAATTTCAAAGTGTTTGCGACTTCCTATGACGCGTACCGACTAGTCCCATTTACCAAACGCCTGATTTCGAATGCCACGGCAACCTCCGGTAAAACCCAACCCAACCCCCCACCCCGCATGCAGGCATTCAGTCAACCGAGATGGATATTACAAGCAATCCAACAATGTATTGCCGCAGGCGAACAGGAAACCGCATTTGATACAAGTATAAAGACGTTGAATTTGCACAACTAACCATGCGAATGCAAAATGCGATGGAGCAAGTCTACATCGGTTCAGCCTACCCACAGCTGTCGCCCGAATGTACTCGTGCTGATAATTCCCGTGATACATCTATGTCCCCCAAACTAACACATAGTAACAGCTCCTTTTGCGCCCATAAGTCTATCCCCCATACTTGGTACTGTCTTTTCATTGATGCGTGATGCACCTGGTCAATGTGGTCTGTACTCGTAATTCTCGAGCCGCTCTCCCCAGCCGGTCATCACTTGGTGGCTTGGATGAAAGCCTGCTGTTGCGCGAGTTTCTGCTTGAACTCTTGAGTTTTTTCCATCAAAGTCTTCAACCCTTTGGACGTGCTCCTAAGCTGTGCGACCATGGATGCCGTGTCCTTGTTGGCGGCGACGAGCTCGTCGAGCCTCTTCTTGTCATGTGAGGCGCCGGGGCTTTCGTCAGGCCCAAAGGCTTGCATACGGTTGACCTTGTCAAGATTCTCCTTGTAAAAATTCACCAGGCGTTCGGCATTGGCTTGTACTTCCTCCACAGCGTCGATTGCGGACATGACGCCCTCGTGTGAGGGTTGAAGAACGGAGTCCTGCTCTTGAAGCCACGTGGTAAATAACTCCTGTCGCCGATTCCACCAATCATTTTGATGCTGGCGGCTAGCAATGAATGCATTAATGCCGTTATCGGAGCTGTTCTCGTTGTCGGAGTCCACTGGTTCTTCTGGTGGCTTATACGGTGATGTGGGCGGCATGGCCATCATTGAGGGGCATGACGAGTGCTAGTCGTCAACCTTGACTCCAAGGAACGAAGCCATGACCCTTCGCCAAATCCCTGTATGAATCTTCAGCGGCAAGGGCGTTGCCGAAACGAGGCACATTGCACAGGCGAATGCAACCACACCGCTGTCGGCTGTGTTGTCTTGCAGCGGGGTAGAAGCCTTTCGGACGATGCGTCGCTCGGGAGGAGTCTTCGGCAACAGATTATTGATGAACCCATTGATCAACTGACTTGCCTTGGTGAAACTGGCACTGGACGGCATGGGATTGAACAGATTGACTGAATGCGCCAGTTCCTGGCGGTGATGAAGTGCCGCTACTGCCCACTGGTCTGGCTCAAGATGGATCATGAGCACCGTCAGTGTGCTGTTCCATATGTATTCTGCAATACGAAGAGAGGGCCTGGCATCGGGCTTAACCAAGGCGTGGAAGTCACTCGGGCCCACGTAGGACATTGACGGTGCCATGACACCAAAGACATCCTGGCAAGCTTGGTCAAGCCATTCGGCCTGTACCGGCGTCTCGGGCCTCACAAGCGTCCGGACGTGCTGGGGATCGTACTCTTGCCTTGTCCTCTTGATTCCTCTGGGCATCGCAATGCCACCGATGGACCCGGCCATGACAAGCTTTTGTTCCTGCTTGAGTGGTTGTGTTGGTCCAGGTTTAGGAAGCGAAAGATCCTGTGAAGCGGCCTTAATGTGAAAGGAGAGCTCTTCGGGAGGGCCGAGGTTGTCAGCAGGATCAATGTCGTCAGCAGGGTCGGGCTCGCTAGCAGGGAATTTGGTGCGATTCGAGTCGAGATGGGACTCCTCGCTGTTGTAGGAGGGGTCGTCGCGCGCGTCGTAGACGGGGGTATTATCGGGTTCGGGATTGTAGATGTTCTCAAAAGGCACTTTGTCGGTAGTCGGGCTGCCGAAATTGACAAACAGACGGCTGCCGGTTTTGGGGGACAATTCGGACGCAGCAAAGGGATCAAAATCGTCTAATCCACTCGACTCCCTTCTCCGACCAATCTCTTTCCCAGTTGTGGGCAATGGCTTGGACGCAGTGAAAGGATCAAAATCGACTGATTGACTCGAGTCGCTCCCTCGGCCAGTCTCTGGTAGCTCGGAGTGCTCGGGACTGTCGTTCTGCGTCGCTGGTGAAGTCGTTGAGGCGGATTGCTCAGTAGTGGTGTTTCGGGCAGGCGTAGCAGAGAGTGCCTTTGCCTGGGACTCGCAGTTGTCGAAGGAACCAAGTGATCCGGCTAGACCGACTTTGGTTGTGGTTGTTGAGTCGCTCGGGTTTCTTGCAGCGGACTTCTTGTTGGGGCGTGGGCGTAGGGGTTGGATCGAGTTTAGGACAGCCTGGACGTCACCGAGAACAAGAGACAGCGTCCTTTTGTTGTTTAGATTCGACGACTGTGAGCGGGTTTGGATGGCTGACGCCGTTCCCTCTCGGCGGGATCGCGCTTGGGCGCACAGTTGTGCGATAGCTGTATCAAATTGATGTGGAAGAGCCGCAGCTAGATTTAGTAGAGCAATAAAGAATCCCTGTCCTTGGGGCTTGTAGTCAAAGCCGATAGCGAAGAGTATTTGGATAGGATTGAGGTCCCAAAATTTGGCTGTCTTTTGCAACTTGCCGTTGATGTTGCGGCCGTTACTTCCGAGCGTGAACTTTGCAACCGGAAGAGCTGGGAGAATGATGTCCAGAACGTGGCTAGGCAGCAGTCGCCTCAAGTCGCAGGGGGTGATACGGTGACTGTTGGGCGAATGGAGTAATTCAGACTCAAAGCCCTTTAGGCACTCGTAAATCTGATTCTGCTGGGTCTGGATGGTGTCCACAAATGTTTCCAGGCTGGACGCTAGGTCTGGAGAGGGGTCGTTGGTAGCACTGTCAATGAACAGCCCCATGGTGCATTTAGGTTGTTAGGCGTGACATGGTGATGGGTTGAGGTTGAAGGGGACGACGGGGTGCGAGCAACAAGTCGAAAGCGGGTGGCTTGCACTGAGGAAAGGTAGGTACCTACCCACTTGGGTGGGAGAGGAAAATGCGCATCTCAGTTTGGCTTGGAAGGTAGTACGTATCCTTCCCTTACCCTACCTAAGGTAAGGTAAGGTAAGGTAAGGTAAGGTAAGGTAAGGTAAGGTAAGGTAAAGAAGGTGCACTGCAAAGTCATCACCGGGAAGGAAGGTGCCGTGAAGTGGGTAGGTACCTAAGGTAGGACGGAGCTGTGAGCCTTCCACCTGCGCTGCCCTCCAGACGGGATCTTTGCTGACCGCGGGGCTCCCAGCCATCGTCTCCGCCTCCGGTCGGCAGGTTTGTCTCCGCGATCGCGCACCCTCGTTTTTCATGGTGCTTGGCTGGCCATGTTCCGGCATGCGAAAAGAGCAAACACATGGTAGGAACTTGTGGAAATGTCTCGTGCAACGGCATCAGATGATCGTCAGCGAGACGTCGCGGATGGGGAAGTCCTTCTTTTGGGCTTGAGATCGAGCGGCGCCTGGCGTCTCGAGATTCGAGGACAGGTCGAATGAACCGGTCTTCAGAGATGAACGCTCGGGAGGGTCGGAAGTGCATATGTTCGAAATGATGAAATGGCAGGTTGAAGTCGAGATTTGATCCACCGGGCAGTCGGAATCGGAGCTGGGGCAGCAGCCTCCCTTGCACAGGTTGCGGGCAGACTGCCGCTTCTCAATTATTGTTGTGGACGTGCCGGTGCCGCCAAAATGCACCAGCGCTGTTTCTGCTGTCCAGGTTGGAAGGCATCAAGACCACTCTCCCTGGGAAAGAGGATGGCTCTCCCAACACCCACTGCACCACTTTCATCTCAGGAACGTAGGTACAATAGGTACAGCCATCCCCAGCGGGCGACCTCCCCTCCCTCTTCCATCCTCCATCCACGTACCCTCAATTTCTCCACCTGCTGATTTCGCTACGTGCTGATATTTTCAAGCAGGTAGGTAGGTCGCTAAGGCGGGAAGGACTCTCCAACCCAGCAACTTAGCACGGCAGCTGCACGAGCGCCATCGGTTTTGCCATTGCATCTCCCGTTGGCGCTTTGCGTCAGCTGCACCGGCTTCATCACAGGCACCAACTCATCTGCGACAGATCACTGAAAAGACCAGGCCGGTGCACCTAGCAACCTGCCCGTCTGCTCGGCGTGCCCCCTGTCAACGGTGATGTCGAATCATCGGGGGGGTGTTAACGTACAAGGAGTCGGGTTCAATTGCATGTGCAGCTTGGATGTCTTGCCTGCCTGTGTGATGCCCTGCCGGCCCGGGGCAGTGTGCCCGCCGGCACGCCGGCCACAGCAGTCATTTTCACCGGTTTTGGTGGAGAGGGCCAATCAGCGGTGTGGGTTCCAGGTGTGGGTTCCAGGTGTGGGTAGCTAACCTTCAGCTACCCACTGCCCTGCAGGTAGCTAGACGAACCCAACCTCGCTCAACGCCAATGCTGCGTCGCCCTCCAACGAGCGAATTTCGCCCAACGTCTCCGCTGTCTGGACCGATGCTAAGATGCCGAGGCTGCCGTCGTAGTAGGCCAAAGCATGAGCTGAAGGGTCAAGATATCCCAACTCATGCTGGAACACCGGCGAACCGATTACATGCTGAAAACATCCCTCCAGCCGCAGCTTTGCTCATCATTCTCGTCTTTGCATTCTTGGGAATTTCTGCCCGTTAGTTGCCGTCGTGATTCTATCCAAGTCCTTCACAGCCAGCACACCATCCCCTATTGTGATTTACAACATGCTACCTTTGCCATACCAAGACTGTCTGTTCAGCGATCATTCGACAGATTTCCCACAAGCAGGGGAAGCACGCCGGGAAGCCGAGGAATGGGAATGCCCCAAATAACCCGAGTATTACTCAAACTTCAGTTCATGTCACACTCCCCTCGACCCCTGCTGGCTGCGACCACAATCAACCTTAGATAGCCCTTCAACCTGCTGATTTTTAATGTGCGAGTGCAGTCATGGTCTGCCAGACGTCTGTTCATGCAGGCTCGGACTGCGGATTCATGCGAGAGTCTTCCCGAAGTTGGGGGTAGGACACCGCTTACTATTTTGGCAACGCAGCCGTTCTGTGGCCGGCTCGGTACCAGAGTCTCACTTTCCGAGAAGTTCTGTCTGCTTCAACATGGAAATTATTGCGAGAAAAATCGTGGGCGCGAAGCCTTCGTGAAGAGAGTCACGGAGTGTTTGAGCTCGATGTTTTACATGGGAAGGGCAGAACTTGGACGCGTATCCTTCCTTGAGCTGTACCACGTGCACCATAATACGCATTATCCACGCAATTCCTTGTCCCTTAAGCTGCTCAGAGTTGTCGAACTCTTGAAGATGAATCACCAATCTCGAGGTCATCTATTTATTCACAAAGTCGGCTTTGGGCTTGGCTCGTGGGTTGCGGATTGTGTTGTTCGAGGCAATCTAGGCAGTGAAACCCCTTGCTAGTCGCGAGGGGTGCCGCGCTCGAGTGAGAAAGCTGGTGAATGCCCTCATTACTGACCTCGTCGTCCTTGGCGCCGTCCCCACTCATTCTCCTCCTCGTTTTTACCAAGGTCATCGCGAGAATGAACGCCTTATCATGGATGGCGTTAGATGGCGCGAGAAGGCGGTGTCATGCTTTTCTATCTTTTCTGCATGGTCCGGGATGATGCCCGCCACAAAGACTGGCCGCTCCTTGGGTGACGTCTGAGTCATGGTCGGAGCCATTCATGCGGATGGTATCACACATCTAGGCTGGCACAGAGGCCCTCCTTCGACTTTGTGTCTACCGCTTCAGACCCAGTCATCTGTTAGGGAGTGGCCTGATGGTGGCCCTCATGACGATCGAACAGTGAGACACATCATGCCAGGCGATGAGAGTGTTGCTCTGACGGGTCACGGAGCCAACCTTAGATCGGCCACTTTCTGATCTGTCTGGCTCAGGATCGCCTGGTATGTAATATGTTAACTCACATCTGAATACCTCCATAAAATACCAGCTGGCCAGTTTCTTGTGGTTCGTAGCAAACAAAAAGGCAGATTAATGTCTTAATCCCGTGCATGCTTCTTGTCTCAGAAGAGAGACAGGGTATGATTGATCGGACCTACTACTTTGTTAAAGACATCTGCCGGTAATCGTGATGGACCGCGACAAACTACGAGCCAGAGCTCGCGGAGGGTGACACCAAGTAGGCAGCATCGAGGTACCACAAGATCGCCGAGTCTCTCCCTGCGACCGTCCAAGAATACGTAACATATGGAGAACCTCTATTGATGCCGCCGAAACTGGGTCCCGGCTTTTTTATTCGCATCCTTCCTATCATCAACTTTGCCGTGAATGGCAAGACGCTTGCAGCAGGAATCAACTTGCCTTGCAGTATCCGCACCGTGGGCTAAGATTTACCCTTCCAAATTGGTCTTTCATATCCCGCTTTAAGTTCCCTAAGAATGATGCTGTATCTCCGCGATGCTGTGAAGGCATTCGCTAAGCACAAAGACGTCGCTGCTCTTGATATCCGAGAGTTTATACCGGAGGAGACCTTTGGAATACTGAGTGACACAATGTCATGAGTTGCGTGAAAACCCCCCGTGTTTGCGGTGCTCCTGGGTTGGAGACCTCTTCTATTATGCGTATGTGCTCCCTAACGTGGGTTTTGTCACAGTCCCGCTCATGCGACATGAACCATTCACTCTGGGTTCCTCGTCCCGAAACTCACCTCAGGGTCTGGCCTGCAATCGCCCTAGCCTGTTGTTGTACTCCTGTCCTGAGGTCCTGACCGTGAACACCATAGCTTCTTGACAATGGATATTCTGTCGGGAGATCACCGCAAGTCACTGCTGTATGAATAGGCGTGACCGTTGCCGCACCAACAGGTGTCCTTCTCCATCTCTGTCTGGTCATAGCAGTTGGGCGAGTGCTTGGTACATTTGGCGTACTCGAGAAACTCCGTTTCAGGGTTGGTTCCGAGGATATCCAAGGTAGCGTTTGCCACCTCCACAAGATTGAAAGCTAACGTTTTCGAGCCTTGCTGTCAGGTTGACTCTCTGTCGCCAGCCCTGCTTGATGGTGCTAGCCGGAAGGTCAGGGTTTTGCTTTTCTCCTTTAAAGACCGGTGGTTTTCTTCTTAGCTGCCGCTGTTAGTTCCTGCAATTCCCTTGGGATTCTCTGTGCGGCTGTATGCTGTCCTACTGTGACCCAACTCTGCATAAGTAGATTGTCGCAATTTTCATTCACCAACCACACATATGATTGATCCGTGTTACCTTGCGTTCGGTCCACATAAGACGTACTCTGTTCGTTAGAACAGAAGTGGGCTCAGGGATACCGTGCAACAACAACAGACAAATCTTTGGGCAACCTGCTAAGAAAAGCAATAACCAACGACATTCAGGACACCCGTTGTAACCCAACTAGCATTCTTCGAGTCCCCCCAACGTGCTGCTTCATCGTCAACAGGTCATCCACCAAGACGGCAAGGCTTCTATCAGCAATGCGTTCACTGAAGTGCCCGAGGGGGAAAGATCTACCTTCACCTTCGCGAAGACCAGTTCAACCCTACCCAGATTATCAAAGCAGTCGCTTAGCAACCTCACCCATTTGCCTCAGACCGATATAAAGACCTTTTCTAGACTCCAACCCTTCTGAGTTCACGTTTAGAATATATCAGATCAGCACTTTTCAAGATGCAATAGTAACCTCCTACTTACTATGAAAGTCCTCCTTAGTTGAGTGCCTTTATATCTAAAGACATTTTATAAAGAATTCTTTTATGAATTTTTATATAACTATAGGGAATATAAGGACCTTTTTTTCCTCTATTTTAACCTAAGTTAGTTTTTTTAACTACTATTAGAATAATATAGGGGCTTAGTCTTAAGAAATATGAGAAGGTGTTATTGTTGTTAGTCTTATCTGTCTTAGGCGTCTAGTACTAATGTTATTATCCTGCACTAATGTTATTATTTTATACCTTCTAATTAATATTATTATCTACTATTATTACTAATATCTATCATCCTTAATTAGCGTTATTATTATTATTATTATTACTATTTAACTTATATAATATTTTCTATACTACTTTAATTAAGCTATTTATATTATATATTTCTAAGTAATAAATTAAGAATAACTTACTACTAGAGGAGTCTTTAAATAGCTAAAAGCTTAAAATAAGGGCTTTTAGGTTTTAAGCTAAAAGGTTATTTTAATACCTCACTACTACTAAATAGTTTAATAAATTACTTTTATTACTAAGTAGATAAACTTTTTTTAGTGTTTTATACTCTAATTAAGTTAGCTAAAAGTCTAAAAGAGAAGTACTTTAAAAGCTTATAAATACTTTAAAAAAGTATAAGGAAAGGTATATTATTACTTAATCTATTATCTCCCCTAAGAAGCTAAAGCTTCTTATTAAAGTATTTTAATTAAGATAACTACTTATTAATTAAGATATAAAAGTATAAAAAATATATTAAAAACTTTATATAAACTACTACTTTATTCTAATTATCCCTCTTTAATTTATTAAATATTTTATACTATAAATTAAATAATTATAATAAGATAATTAAATCCCCTAAATTATAGCTTTTAAGCTTAAAGATTTTGCTTAATCTAAGTAAAAATATTAATAAAATTATTATAAAAAACTCTTAGAAAATCTACTTTTTATAAATAAAATTATTTTATTATACTTAAACCTCCTAATTAGCTTTCTTTTCTAATTATTAACTATAGCCTCTTTAGGTGTTATAATAGTTTTTATACTAAGATTACTATAAGGATACTAACTAATTATTAAGTATATTTTATAATCTAGCTTATAAAGCTAGTTATTATTAATAAGTATTATAGTAGATATAACTTTTAAAGTTAGGAGCTATAGTAGGTAGTAGGAAGGGTTTATATTAAATAGTTTAAGTAGTAATTTATATAACTTTATTATAGTGATATTTAACTTAATTATTTTAGCTATAGTTTAAAAAGTTCTCTTAAGGGTTTATAGCTTATTAATTAGCTATATTTTTATTAGTAAAATACTCCTCTATAGCTTTAAGACGTTTTATCTCGCTCTACCTTTATATTACTACTTTATCTATAGTTAGATTAAGCCTCACTCTTTTATAGTAGCTAAAAACTAAGTTTATTAAAAACTTTAAGCTTATACTTAGATTAAATATTAAGGTAGCTAATTATTTAACCTCTTATACTAGAGTGCTCTAATTAGTATATTAGGCGTAATTACTTTAAGGCTTAGGTAGCTTATTTTTATTATTTAAGATAATTCCCTATTAGCTATTTTTATTATTTATAAACCTAGAGGACTAACTAAGTATTAGTAAATTTTATAGTGTGAATATAAGTAGTATAGGTGCAGCTAGTTAGAAGATAGGCTATATAGGGGTTGCTAATTACTTCTTAATAACCTCTACCTCTAAGTTATTATTTATAGTAATAACTAGTTATTATAACTAATAGTATAAATCTTAGGTTTAAGTAGGCTATTTATATAAGGTAAAGTTAATCAGTTTAGATTAATAGAATTCTTTAGAAATCTTTTTAATCTATTAGATCTATATACCTTCTAAGAAGTTATAGGGGTTACTTATTATATTATTTAGCTTATTCTAAGTTTTTATAAATTAGTAGTTATACTAGCTGTCTTAAATTACTAATTTAAACTACTTATATACTATAAGCTTATATTTTTACTTTTATAGCTATTAGAAGCTATTAACTATATAAGTAGTTAGATTAATAGTATAAAGCGTGTTATTATTAGCGCTAAGGTGCTTATATAGCGCCTTAAGGGCTTAGATATTACTAATAAAGTATTTCTCTAACTCTCTATCCTATATAGAATTATACTAGAAGATTATACTATTTTGCTAGTTTATAATTATTATAGTATAGTAGTAGTAATTTATATTAAATAGAGGAATAAGTATATAGTTAGTATGCTTAAGATAGTACTATTTAGCTAGGGGAAAGAGGTTAAAGTTAAAAGTAGTATAAGATTAGGAGGAGGTATTTTAGAGTTTTAGTATAATATAAGCTATAAAAGGTAAATACTAGTTAATATCTCTAACCTACTAGTAGGCTACCTATTATATCTTATCTATATTAATTTAGTCTTTATACTAAAGATAACTTTAAAAATTATAGAGGCTTATAATATGCTCTAAGGTTTAAGCTTTTAGGAGTCTATTTTAAAAATCCTTATAGTTAAACCTATTACTTTAAGCTTATCTAATTAGCAGCTTATTAAGGTTACCTTTTATTATAAGCTAAAGTAGTCTATTAGATATACTTATAAAGGTCTAATTATTAAATACTTTATGCTTATAGAAGTTTAATAGGAATTAAGGCAGTCTGATTAGTATTTACTTACTATTTAGAGTATAGAACTAGGAGTTTTTTATAGTTATAGTTAGTTAGGCTTTAGAGAGGTTATAGATTACTTAATTATTATTAAAGTTGCCCTATAAGAGTATTACGTTAGTAATAAAGATCTTTTTAGTCTATATATTAGCTAAAGGTACTAATATATAAGTAGGAGTAGTAGAAGAAAGGCCTAAATATAATATAGTAACTAAAAAAAAGGGTAAAAGCTATTTAAATATTAATTAAGGGAGTAAAAGTAATAGTAATAATTATTAGCTTTAGTAATTTAAAAGCTATAGAGGGGATTATATAAACTATATAGAGTTATTATTAATTAAGTAAAGTTATAAAAAGGGAAGGCTTAATACTTAAAGGTAATATAAAAGTATTATTAACTTATAAAGTAGGTTATTATAATAATATAAAATTAAAAACTAACTATTTAGGGGAAAAAAGCCCTCCTTTTATACTTTAAAGGTATTAGTTATTAAGGGCGCTAATAGTTAATATTAGTATTAGTAGTTTATTAGTTTAGATAAAAGTAAGGTTATAATAGTAAATATAGCTATTATTTAGGTAGGTGTAATAAGAGGATTATACCTTCTTATTCTTAAAATAGTGATTTACCTCCCTTTTAAATAGAATTATTTATTCTTTAAACTTATTTTAATTAAAATAATATCCCTATATAACTTTTTCTTTATTATAATTACTTTAAATAGCTACTATATTACTACTAGCTATTATTCTTATTTATTATCTACTAATTAGTTATATTATCTAATATTATTTAAGGTAGGAAGGGTAAATAATAATATATCTTCACCCTTTTATCTAATTAGTATTAATTTTTAGTTTATTTAAAAGACCTCTTTTTCTCTCACTTTATTCTTCTTAACTTATTAGCTTTATTATAACTTATCTTTAATAGTTTCCTTCTTCTTTACTTTTACTACTTAGCTTATTATAATTCACTTAATTAGACTTCTATTATTATACCTCCTTATAAAGTTTATAATCTTATTACTTACCTTAAAATTATTAAAAAGCTATAGTATTTCACTAAGCTTATCCCTTAAGAGTTAGTTAGTTAGTATAGCTATATTAATATAAGCCTTCTTTATATAAATCTTCTTTAATCTTCTTTTAAAACTATTTACTAACCTTCTCTTATATCTTAATTTACTATATATACTAATTAAAAATAACTTAATTACTTTTATAGGGAGCTTTATAATAAGTTAGTTTTAGTTAGCTTAAACCTCTAATATAACTAAATTAATATAAATATATAACTCTAGAGCGCCTTTATTAACTTTAAGAATATTATTAAGTAGCTTAATAATATAAAGGTAGCTCTTAGTATTTACTTATCTTTTAGCTTACTTTAGGTATACTAAATCTTTATTAAGTGTTTATATACTAGCTTCTAAAGTCCTCTATACTAGAAGTTAAACTAACTACTAAGTTTAATTAGTCTCTTAGTTTATACCTATAGTATTTATAACTACTCTCTTTACTTTTACTACTTTAAGCACTATAAGGAGTATAGTAATAATACTTCTAATTAAGCTTAAGCTATATAGCTTTACTTTAAATATATCTCTTTACTTAGCGTTTAGAGTAATTTTTATAGTAACTATTTATACTCTAAGGTCTATTATAACTTTAAGATAAGCTAAGTTATATAAGAGGACTATAGATCTAATTAGGAGGATAAGTATAATTATTATAATAATAGTAGTAAACTTCCTTCTATTATTCCTAGTAATATTAATACTTCCCTTCTAATAACTTTTAACTTTTATTATATTATTAATATTAGCTTTAATTAGCTTAAGGTTATTAGTTTTAATAATAGTCTGCTTATTATCCTTTTAGCTGAGGTAATAAATTAAGACTTTAGTCTTTTTAGAACTTTTTACCTTTATAAGGCTTTTAACTATTATATTTATAATATTTAGGCTGATCTGCTTAGTATATAGGGGGGGGGGTATAAAAGGTATTAGTCTTAAGAAGGGAAAAAGGGAATATATAGTTATTACTATTAGAATTAAATAGAGTTATATATGCTTTTAGCTTTTTTTTTACTATTAATCTAGCTTTCTTTCTCCTCTTTTTTAACTTCTTTATTAAGAAGGTTATAAATATATAGTTAGATCTCTTTTAAATTAGACTAAATTTCACTTAAATTATTTATATATTATATATATTTAAAATATAAAACTTTTATAAAAAATAACTAACTGCTTAAGTATCTAAGTAAGCTTAATACTAATTATAATCTTCTAATAATATTTAAGGTAGTATAACTTTAATCTACCTTCTTTTTTCTTTCTACCTCTTTAATTCTTTTTCTAACTTATTATTCTTATCTTATAACTACTTTTTCTTTACTTATAAATAAGTTAAAAGTGCTATATTAGTTTATTTAAGCTTATTTAGCTTTTAATCCTCTCTATTTTTAGCTATTTAGCTTTAAGTAGGGAAGATAGCTTATATTTCATCCCTTAAGGTTTTTATAGCTTAGTTAGGGTCTTCTAACTCCTAAAGTCTATCTTTATTTTTAAAAAAGGGCTTTAGCTAGTATCTATTATAAGTGCTACTAATTAGCTTCCCTCTAAGTATCTCTAGTATATATAAAGAGATAGTTTTAAGCTAAGATTATATTTAAAAAGGGCTTTTTTAGTAATATTAAAGCTTCTTTTCTTTACTTTTATTAATTACTTATTTCTTATTATATAATAATACTAAAGTTCTTATATTTAGCTAAGCTTTATATAAAGTCTTTATATATCTTATATTATATTAATCTATCTATTTCTATTAAACTTATACTATTACTACTATAGCTACCTCTCTATCTTAGTTAAGTTACTTAAAAGCTTATACTTTTATTAGATATTCCTATTTAAAAATTTAAACTTTATCTTAAGTTAGTACTTACTATATTAATATATCCTACTTAATTAAAGTGATTACTTCTTATTTATATATTAAGTAAAAAGGTGTGAATCTAATAGGGCTTCTTAAAGTTATCTAATTAATAAAGAAGGTAGTTAGAAGTATTAGCCTTTAGACCTTATATCCTCTATCTAACTAGGCTAAGATTATATAAGTAATTAGTTAATAACCTTTTTCTTTAAGCCTATTTACTTATATATTATAAGTAGAGATAACTTTCTTCTAAGCTTTATATTACTTATTTAGAATATTTACTACCTTTATATTCTCTAAGCTTCTATTAACTACTAAGCGCTTAAAAACCCTATAATAATAAATAAAGTTTTTAAATATAAACTTTACTATTATATCTAAGTTTACTATAGTATTTTGTTATACTTCTAGTTATCCTATTAAGTTATAATATCTCTTAATTAGGGTAAACTTATTAATCTACTAAATATCTATTAAAATCCTTAAAAATAGTATTACTTCTAAGTAAATTACTATATATTAATTATCTTAATAAGCTAGCTAAGCTTTCTAATAGATATAGTAGCTTTATACTAGTAGATAAATATCTTTATATATCCTATCCTAAAAGTAGTATATAAATAAGTAATAGAAAGTTATATCCCTACTATAATATCTTAACTTAGTATAAATAGCTTTAATAAAGCGCTTTTATAGTAGCTTTCTATTAATTACTCTTCTTAGCTATAAGTATTTCTTTATTAGTTATCTAAATAGTAAGCTATTTTTTATTAAAAACCTCTAAGCTTAGTGTTTAAATCTCTTAAATTAGTGCTAAGTAATACTATATAGGTATAATAATATCTTTAGGTGATATATAATTTATTAGGAATCTTAAGACTACTCTTAATTAGCTTATAGCTATCTTATTAGTATTATATATAATATTATTTTATTAGAAGCGTTATGTTATAATTATATTATATAAATTTTTATATAGAAGATATTTATATTAATAAACTCTTTAATCTTCTTAAGAGTTTTATATTCTTTATAATCTAATAGTTCTAAAGCTTTTCTTAAGAAGCTATTAGCAGTAGTATTTAACTTACTAAGAATATACTTAATTTTAAAGTTAAAAAGCTAAATCTATATAATCTATTATATAATTAGGGTATTTAGTATATTAGAAGTAGTACTATTTAGCTATACTACTAAAACTTAGGTATCTATCTTAAGTCTAAAACATACTCTATAGATATATATTTAAAGCTTCTTTAGTATTATAAGAACTATATAGAGTTCTAATTTACTTATATTATAATATAGCTTTAAGCTTTTCTAGATCTTACTTTTATACCTAGCTACTACTTAATTACTATTAATTATTTAGTATAATATTATACTTTAACTTTATAAGCTTATATCTATATAAATAATAATAATCCTTATATTTAAGCTATAGTTAAGCTTAATTAGGACTAGTAAACTTATAAGAGCTTTTTTTAGTTATTCTATTACTTCTATTTATATTAATCTTTATATAAATTTAATAGCTTTTTATAAAAGTTTTATAAGAGGTAGTATAATTACTATAAAGTCTTCTATTTATACTTAGTAGAAGATTATAATTTTAAGGAAAGAGTGAATATTATTAATATCTTTATATAGATATTATTCCTAGATTTTATAAACTTTAGCTTAATTAGAGCTATATCTCTTAAGTCTATATAAATAGCTAATAATAATTATTAATTCTTAATACTATTATAACTTCTCCCTTAAAACTATATAGCTTAAAAGCTTTATATTAATTAGAACTTTATTTAGGTTCTAAAAGTATTTATAGATAAACTTCTTAATCTTAAGGTAGGTTAATAGTTCTTTATTATTATAGCGTAAAGTTAGCCTTTTAATTATAATATTATCTAAAAAGGCTTTATAATAGTAGGAAATTAAGTTATATAAGATTTTTATTATAATTTATTAGAATTATACTATTAAGTTTATTCCTCTTATTAGGATTAAATAGAACTAAAGAAGGCTAAGAGGGGTAGTAAATATAGTATAATTATAGCTTTTTTTATTTAATAAGACCTAATTATATCTTAAGAAGAAGTTTAGAAGTAATAATAAAAAGTAGCCTCTAAATTCTTTAGTAAATTTATTTATACCTAGAGGAATAAAAGTATTTCTAATAGTAACTATATTAAGTTTTATTACTAAGTTAATTAGTTAATAGTTACTATCTTTTTTCTATATTAAGAATTAAGTATTTTAATAAGCTGTATAACTCTCCTCTAGTATATCCCTCTTAATCTGTTTGTATAGTATTTTTAAAACCTTATCCTTAAGTGCTTTTAGAATTAAAATCCTTTTTATTTACTAAGCCTTATATAGCACTATTTTAATTTACTATAGGGGGGCTACTACTAGATTAAGTTAAGTAGCTTTAATTTATTCTTAAGCTAGCGTAGTTTCTTTATTAAGTAAGATAGCTTATAGTAGTTCTTTCTCCTCTAGCTAAAGATAGGTATACTTATTAAGAATACTAGTTAAATAGTTTTTAGTTAGATAAGATCTTTCTATAATTATTAAAAATTTTAGTATAATAAGTCTTTTAAATCTACTAATTTAGTGATAATTCTTTAGCTTTAAGGCTTCTATCTTTTTTATTTTCTAAAAGAGGTTACCTTTTAGTGTTAATTTATCTATTAGGTTATTATTTACTAGATAAACTTTTTTTATTTTTAGCTTATATATTATAAAGACTTTTATTAATCCTAAAGGTAGTAGTATATAATCCTTATTTAATTTAGCCTTTTTTTTTTATAAAAGATAGTTAAATTACTAAGATAATATAGTTATTATCTTAACTACTTTTCTCTTTACTTATTCCTTTATATAGTATTCTTACTTATTTAGGGATAATATAAATTAAACTTATGCTTTAGGGGGTTCCTAATTAGTCTAATTAGGTATATTATATATCTCTAGCTAGTATCTTATATAATTATCCCTATATTTACTTATTATAGCTACTACTATATATAAAGTTACTAACTGAGGTTTAAGCTTTATTTTTACTATAAAAGTAAGAGCTTTTTCTCTAGCTATATCTATAATTAAGATTACTTTTTTATTATCTTCTTTTAATTTAAATAGCTACTTATTAAGTATTAACTTAAGCTAATTAGCCTTAATTACTTATTTTTTATCCTCTTCTATAATATCTTTAATATATAGCTTAAGAGTTTACTTTAATCTAAGTAAACTTCTCTTAGTTAGATACTTAAAAGTCTTATTAAGCTTTAGTTTTCTAGAAGTTTAATTACAGTTAAAGCTTTCTTATAATTCTATTAATTAGAAAAAAAGTCTTCTATATCTTTTTTTACTCTTAAGTAGGTAAAGCCTACTAAGATATATATTATTATATTACTAATTTAGACTATAATATAAATTAAATCTATAATATATTCTTAGGTTTATAGTATCTAAGTATTAAAAGGTCCTCTTAATAATATTAATATTATTAAGTTTATCTTATTATTATTTATAATAAAGAAGCTAATTAGCACCTTAAAGCTAGTAATTTAGCAAAAAGTAATAATATTACCTATAAAAAGGGACTCTCTTAGGGAGAGAGTTTATATACTTATTTTTATTAATATTATTAATACCTTATATTATTTTATAATACTCTTCTAAAAGATATTTATTTATAAACTATTATTAAGAATTATAAAGATCTTTTTGCTTTATTTAGAGCTATCCTTACTAACTCTAATATTTAGCTTAAAGTATAGTAACTACTAGCTTATAGGAAGAAAGCTAATATTCTAATTCTTAAGCTTTATACTTATTATATAAACTATTTTATATTAAGCTAGATCTTTAACTATATTATATTCTTCTAATACTTATTTAGCTTATAATTATAACTTTAGTCTTTATACTATCTCTATTAGAGCTTTTAGTATTTTAATAAAGATATATTCCTTAGCGTTTATTACTACCTACCTTACTTCTTCTATTCTAATTAAGTTTAGTTAGTATTTCTAAGTAATATCTATAGGTATAGTAATAGTTCCTCTATATATCTAATTAATTAGCTTTATAATTTATATATAACTATAATCTCTTTATACTCTCTTAATTTCTTTTATATCTCCTTCTTCCTTTAGTAGAGAGGTAAGTATTTTCTAAGGATTAGAAGTATTATAATTAGCTTCTACTATATCTTATTATATTAGTAAGGAACCTTATTACCTTTTTTGCTTAAGATAATTAGTAATATTTTTAATCCTTACTTATAATATTAGCTCTTAGCGCGCTAATATATATATAACCTACCTATAAATAATTTATCCTTATTAGGGGGCTTGTTTATCCTAGCCTATATATGCTAAAGTAGTAGCAGTATATATAAGTGCTACTTATTAATCTATTCTAAGGCGATAGGATTTAAGATAAATTATAATAATATATAACACTTTTACTGCTATTAAAATAATATTAATTAGCCTTAAGGGCTTTAAGTTTACTTTAAATAGTTAGCTAAGTTATCCTTCTATAACTAATATTACTAGACTATATAAGTAGGAGTCTTCTATATAATTTCTTATATAAATTAATAAGGTTTTATAGTTAAGTTTATTACTAGCCTAACCCTTAAAGATAATATCTTATATAATTAAGCAGAAATACTCTCTCTATTTATAACTATATTATTAAGCTATATACTTAATTAGATTTATATTAATATCTATCTTTAACTAGAGGTATTTCTAGAAGAATAGAGTATTATAACTATTATATTAGTAGATATTATTTAGACTAAATATAAAACCTAATAATAAGCTAAGGTTTATATTATTTATATATTAGCTATTATAGTTTAAGTTTCTAAGGTATTTTGCTCTTACTATATATAATCTTAAGGTACTTATTTAGCTTTAGTTTACTTATAGATCAGCTAGCTCTTTATATATTATAGTTTAAATGTTTATTATTATTATAAATCCTTAGACCTTTATCTGTTTAGCTAATTTATCTATCTTATCTAGTATATAAGAGGTATTTTATAGTTTAAGTATATTCTAAAGCTTTAGTAATATTATAACTTAGCTAGGGGTATTATCCTAAATAAGTATGTTTAATATAAAAGGGCCTACCTTCTTAGGTACTCTAATTTATAGGTAAGAGGTCTCTAAGTTTCTAAATACTAACGCTAGCTATTATTTCTAGCTAATCTAACTTAATAAAGCTACTTTATAGTTTTTAAAGCTGCTTAGATTAAAAAGCTCTATAATTATTATTTTTAAGGTGTCTATAGCTTTCTCTATTACTTTCTTTAAAAAGTATTTTATAACTAATTTAATTAGCTTTAGATCTAGTATTACCACTTAGTTTTAAGTAGCTATTTAGGCCTAAATATTCTTAACCTTAAGGAAAAATTTATAAGCCTCTTTAAGCTAATTATCTTAAATAAATAGCTCTATAGCTAGTCTCTATAGCTAGTAGTTTAAGCGTATAATATAATCTGCATCTAAGTAACTATATATCCTTATTATATAACCTTTATAGCCTTCCTAGTTAGTACTAAGCGACTTACTCTTTACTATAACGTAGTATTTAAAAGGTATATATAAGTATAAGGATAAAGCTTTTTGCTTAGCTATCTATCTCACTATATCTATCTAATCTTTATAAGTTTTAAGGAAACTAACTATATTAGTACCTATAAACTTTAGCGCTCTAGCTGATTTAAAGGTAGGTATCTTTAAAGCTTTTATCTCTTCTTCCTAAGGTTTACTTAAATTAGCTATAGTATTAGTTTTAGGCTATAAAGATATATAAGCTACTATAATCTAATAGAAGATCTCTATAGTTATAACTATAAGTAGACCTTCTAAAGCTCTCTCTTATAAAGTTATTAGATACCTAGCTGCTAAAAGAATATTACTCTAGTATTACTAACCTAATCCTCTAGGTTCTATTAAGGAGCTTCTTAAGGATAAGCCTACTAACCTTAAAGTTAGTAAAGTTAGGGATTAATCTTAATTAGTTTTATTATCCTTAGAATTATAAATAACTAAGTTATAAAAGGTAGTAAATATAGTATTTTTAGAGTTTATTATAATTAGGTTAATATATAGTAAACTTTTAAATCTTAGTGAATATAATAGCTAATATAGTGTCTAAATAGGTAATTTATTATCTAAAAAATAAAGAATTTTAAAGCTATCTAATATATAGAGGACTAAGCGTTTTAATCTTTTACTCTCTTCCCTAATAACCTATAGGGATATTATAACTCTAATTAATAAACTTCTCTTATAATAACTTAAAGCTACTACTATTAGCTGCTAAATTAGCTATTAGGTTTTTATACTTATAATACCTCTTAATTAAGTTCTAAAAGAGATTTCTATATAATAAACTATATTTTAAGCCCTCTAAACTTTTAGTAATATCTCTAAACTATAGCTTCTAATAGGCTAATAAGAAGTCTAAATAGATATAAATAGACCTTTATATCTTTAGTTTTATAGCATACTTAGTTAGATTCTCTAATCTCTAGCTTTATTAGCTTACTCTACCTCTCTTATTTAGTTATAGTTATTTATCTTTTATTTTAATCTAACTTCTTTCCCTTTTTATTATATTCCCCTAACTTAAGTCTTAATTTCTTTTTTAAACTTTATTTTTTAGCTTAATTAGTAATTTTATATTATATTCTTTAATACTTATAAGGGACTCCTTTAATTTATTTAAAGTCTTTTATAATCCCCTCTCTATTATATACTTCTCCCTCAGTTTTAGTTAATCTATAAAAAGTAGTAATAAGGAGATTAAGTATTTAATTTATTTATAAGGTACTATTAGAATAATATAAGGGCTTAATTTTAAGAAATATAAGAAGGTGTTATTATTATTAGTCTTATCTATCTTAAGCGTTTAGTATTAATATTATTATCTTATACTAATATTATCATCTTATACCTTCTAATTAGTATTATTATCTACTACTATTACTAATATTTATTATCCTTAATTAGCATTATTATTATTATTATTATTACTATTTAACCTATATAATACTCTCTATACTACTCTAATTAGACTACTTATATTATATACTTCTAAGTAATAGACTAAAAGTAACTTATTACTAAAGGAGTCTTTAGATAGCTAAAAGCTTAAAGTGAGGGCTTTTAGGCTTTAAGCTAAAAAGTTACTTTAGTACTTTATTACTACTAAATAGTCTAATAAGTTACTTTTATTACTAAGTAAATAGACCTTTTCTAGTATTTTATACTTTAATTAAGCTAACTAGGAGTTTAAAAGAGAAGTATTTTAAAAGCTTATAAACGCTCTAAAAAAGTATAAGGAAAAGTATATTATTACTTAATCTACTATCTCCCTTAAGAAGCTAAAGCTTCCTATTAAAGCACTTTAATTAAGATAACTACTTGCTAACTAAGATACAAAAGTATGAAAAGTATACTAAAAACTTTATGCAAACTACTACTCTGTTCTACTATATTATAACTTAGATAAGGGTAATAATAATAATTAGTTTTTAGAGTTATTTACTATATTTTTTATTAAATATCTTATTAATCTCTTTTATATTATTCTTATTTTTTAAGTTCTTAGTAATTTTTTTAAATCTCTATTTAATTTAATAAAGAACTTAGTTCTAAGGGTTTTTTAAGAACTTAATATATATTATAAAGAAGTATAAAGATATTATATTATTATTCTTAGTTATAAGGATATAACTAAACTATTATTAAATATATAGTAAATTAGTTTTTTTTAAATATTTAATATTATTAATAATAAAAGTTATATTAATTAAGTAAGAGGTATATATAAGATTTATTTTAGAGGATTTTAAATTTAAACTATAGTATAATAGGGGGCTACTTCTACTTAGCTAGGTAGCTTAAAAATCCCCTTTATATACCCTATAGGTTAGCTATAGAAATTACGCTCCCTCTATATATTTCCCTATTAGAGTTATATAGCAGTTAATAAGGTGCGCCTCTAAGCAGTAAACTGCAAAGAAGAAAAGTTAGAAGGGAAGAAAGATTCATATCCAAAGAATGGGCGCACCCCTCGCTAGGGCCTAGATACCTAGAAGTCTGAGGTGAAATACAGCAGTTTGATTGCCTATCAACATATCGCAACAGGCTCTTCCAAATCACAATGAAAGTCCGTACGGGATGTTCTCAGGACCGAGTGCAGCCCATCTCGCATATTTCTCAGACTCCAAAGACTCTCTACTATCCCTTTCAAATTACTTCGTGCGAGTGCTCCAACCATGCAATTCTGGATTCCAACACTCGAGAAGATCCTGCACGTCACACCCTGGTTCAGCTCTTTGATATAGCATCGGTTCCATTGGTTGATAGACAGCAAACTACCGTTGGTACGGACTACTGGTCCGGTGAAAGCTGCAGCCGGTTTGGGTCATGTGAGAGGCACGCCGGAAGATTTGATGAGCCGCCATGAAGTTCGGCAAGCTGAGGCTACTTAAACGAGGTAGGGAAGACATAGTCATCATGATGAACATACCATACTTCATGGATGGAGTTGTGCATCTTGGCAACTGCTGGACACATGCCCTTCAGCTTTAGTTGTGTTGACGTGACATCAAGGGATGTCATGGGCCATTGGATTCTTTTTATTAACGCAAATTGAAATAGGACCATTATTTCTGCAATGTACGAATCATGTTCAGAAACGTCTTACGTCTAGTTTGCGGTTGTACAACAGAACAAGTCGTCTTGTGTCGACCAGAATTGAAATCTTGATTCATTTCGGACAGCTTGTCTCATGGTTGGCTGGAAGCGACAACGACAATTCAATTTGGTAATTGCTTGGGAAACTGGCACGTGCCAAATAGCATTTATATTCAATTCCAGGGCTTTTAGAACGAGTTGGGCCTACACTGGGCCGCCGTCGCTTGAAGCTAGGCTTTGATTCGAGAGGCCTCTGCGGTGATTGGGTGGTTGATACGAGGCATAAACTGGCCTGGGCTGAATCGGAACAAGTCTATAAAGACTAATAACCCAGGTGAATTCATCTTTCAACTGAGCCACGCATGCTGCGATTCTCATAATCTCGTTGCCGCTACGCCATGCATCTCGCGTCTAACGTCGGCCTGACGTATGGGTTGACTTCAAGATCAAAATTGACCGATATTACAGTTTGAGTGGATCGGTCCATCTGGAGGTGTAGTTGGCATGCTAATGCCCGTCCGAGAGAGTTTGATACCTCACAATTTCGGATCTGCAAAGCTCTGCAACGCAGATCGTGTAGATGAGCAGCCGACGGCTATTCGTTCAAATGACCACCTTCACTCAGCGGAACTCGTTCTGTATGTGATAGGGGAATCTGCTGGTTTATCACCTTGGAATCAGCATCGTACCTCGACCAAATGCATATTCTGATCGAACAATATCTTACTCAACGCACATCCTCCACCAACAGCCCTCGCTGAAGCGGTAGCTTTCAGAAATCATCCATGCTAGCGGGAGCTCTCGGAAACATTGGAAATAAACATCGATTTTGCTTATATGAACTGGGTTGGGGTTACTATAGTTGTTCCTGTCTCTGCAAATTAAAACACATAATCACCACCCGCTTGAAAGCCTTGATGTTCAGCTTGGTTCCCTGGAATTAAGAATCCAGTCTCTGTTAAATACTTTCTTCCCATGAAATTGTCTTTCCCACCCCCGACGAACAGTTGGTGGCCTTTTTGCAGATGACGACAAGGTCATGCCATCCATCCGCAAATAAAAACAAGACAGGGTCATATTTTAGACCGTCTTAAACCGTATTTTAAATTATGAATATCAATCTGAAAAAATGAGGAGCGATTCCCCTCGTACCAGTGGCAAATTAATTGAACACCGACAAGCTCTGTCCATCCACCGAGCCAATAATGTGCTACAATCACATCGGGTATAATGAGGAGCTGAATCCTGACATTAAGCTCTCTTTCCAATTGCTCGACACTTTATGGCTACGGTATTCCGAATTCATTGCAATGGCAGAGACTGCAACCGGTTTTTCAAATACCTTTCGCACTGAGCTTTTCGCTCGGTTACCTCGATCGTGGCGGACCCTTGTGAAAGGGTTTGCCAAGCTCGAACTTTCGTTGGAGGTGACCTAAGTTGTTCTCGCTTGAAGTCAAATGATGTCACGCGAAATGAGTGGCAGACGTCTTTCGAGCTTCCCATTGGGATGGCCGCTATGATCATGTTTATTCTAACGTGATGACCGGACTTTCTTCCCGTGATCTTATGATTGCGTTACGCCAGGCGGTCCACAAAGCAATAGCGGAGCAGTTTCCTGTTAAATGTGAACAACATCTACATAAGCCTCTATCTCCACAGCGTTAAGTGTGTCTAAAAGCCTGAGGTCATAACTAATCCCCTGAACACGTCGCCCAAGAGCACGATGAATACTCTAGCTGACTCTTTATTACTACGAGTATGAATAATACGCAATCAGATGCAGTCTACTGGGAGTAAGCATTAATGATAGGTGTTGGATTCAAGTGCCATTGAGTGAGGACGACGGTAAGCATGTTTGCACTCTGGATCCTTCTGATTATGTGCGGATCCGTTAAATGCTGATGCAAGGTAATTTGAAACTTTTCAAGCGAGTTCGTTATTCAGGCCGGGTGAGAGGCCGGTTAGCGATGGGTCCGGCGACGACGAAGGCAAAGCCAACGGTGCGTTAACTGGAAACAGTTCCGCTACAGACTGAGGCAGCAATTCGACTACATCAAATTCGTGCTGTAAGGACCGTTGGCGACTCGTATAAGCTAGCGCCATCGGTCGAGATGAGTACGCACCTTTCTATGAAATCCCACGGTAAGGGGTTGGTGGTCGAACTACACCCGAAAACGTCGGCAGCAACAGAAACTGGAAGAACAAGAAACGCTAGTTGGAAGCAAAATGCGCGCTCATAAATCCAATAAGTGGAAATGAAGTCTGGCCCGGGATTAGTGAGGTCCCCAGCGACAGAATGGTCATTTGGGGTAGCTCACCGACGAGTATACACCCGGTTTCAAGATTGTTTAGATGTTATCTAGCCGCTGAGATATCGCCTATCAGACAGTCACGGCAAGGTTGCCCAAAGCGGGAGTCAAGGGTTATTTCCAGAAGGAGCCACGAAAGCAACGATGGAGTCCCATGTTTTTGAGTTTCAATGACATGAATGACGGTAGAAGCTTGTGAGGTATCCCATGGCATGTCCTATCCCGGCATGAGTCTCAACATGGGCTGAAAATCTAATAGATGCCGTCATGATGTGAGCTAAGTTGAGATTCATACCGACACCGGTGGAGTCTAGTGCTGAACAAAAGCCTCCCAGGGCTGGGGAGAAAGCTTGGTATAGACAGAGACATTATCACCAACAACTTTGGTGGGTCCTATGTTTTCAGCTTCGATTGATGTAGCTTTTATCACTCTATCTGGTGGCAACACAAACGAAGCGAGAGAAACAAATGACATGGAAAGTAATGGTCTGAATTTAGGGCCAACTCTGCGGTTTCATCGAGAAATAGCGAATAATTCGCCCGGAAGACTACCTTGTTGCCTACCAGCACAATGATCTCCTCAAGATCCGAAATCCTAGAATCGAACGACAGCTTAGTCGACAGATGGGTATTCACCGAGGCGGTTACATTGCGTCCAGCGCGTCCTGGGGAAGTATGGAAACTTCGCATCCCGACATGAACTTTTGTGTCATTCACGTTGACATCAGAGCAATAGAAACACCGTGGCGCGTCGTTCCAACACTGGATAAGTCGATGGCAGATAGTCCTTATTGCTCCCAAAACTCCAAAGTCTACCTGAATGCGTGGGTGAAGCGTCGAGGCCTGTGGATGCGGGTGCGAGTTTGATAGCCTTAACGTCGGGTTGACGAGCTCGTGGTCGACATCATCGAATCAAGTTCGTCTGTAAAAGGTCTTGATTCTGCATCGCCTTCCACAGCGTCGAATGGCAAGCGAAAACCATCAGCAAAAGATGTTTGTTGGACTTCACTGGCCGCGAGAGCAGAAACAGAATATGCCACAGTTGAGACGCACGTCAACAGAACCCCGCGAACGCCTAACTACATTCAACTTGCAGCCCTGAATGGCTGGGCTCCTTCATAACAGTTTCATCCTACCAGCCTGAACCGATAATAAGAGCTGCTTGAGGAAAGTATAGGCGAGGATAGTTCATGATCTCGCCTGAATCGACGACCGATGTCGCCATCTGGCTACGAAAATACCCAGGGAACAAAGATACCGACAGTCTGATCTGTGAACTTTTCTTCCAGCACGCCAGCAGCGACGGCGTGCATCCTCCCTCTCCCTACGAGAATCACTACCGACCAACGCTTCTGCATAGACCAGCGCCCATGTTCAGTTTGGCTCAGAAACAACTGCTACGGCATTGCAGTATCAACAGCTCCGATTACGAAGCAGGCGCCAGATCACTCATATATCAGTGAATGAATCAATGAGAACAAGTGCAACGACTTACCAATATTCAAGGCAGCTGTGACACTTCGCAATAGACCCAGCTTGATGCTTATTCTCCTACAGCTAATCTCGCAGGAATGCTAGGGCTTTTGATGTCCTCGATGAGAACATGAGTTATTGCCCCTACAACCGACCAATAAGTCATTCCTATTAAAGCCCAATTTGACCTTTGACGGTTGCCATATTCAGAGAGAGAAGGCTACATGGTGCTGAGCAGAACGAACTGCACGACCATTCGCAGAAACATGAACTTGAATCTTGGGGTGGACTACATGTGGGAACTACTTTCTGCGACAGCTTGCAGAGACATGAGTATGCAGCTGAAAGGGGTCCGCTTAGTTTGAAAGGATCGCCAAGGTTTCCGAGTAAGAATCCAATAGTAAGAAACCTCCCACAGCAAGAAAGAGTAGTGGTAGATTTTGAGACAACTCCCACATCGGAAGTAGCTTTCATCAAGATTTCATCCAAGTGCAAGCCTTCGAAAAGTACTTGCAAACGTACTTCAACCCCAACAGCCTATTTCCTTCTTCCAAGCTATCTTCTCCGGTAAGCTCTCACAACTCCACAGGGCAAGAAACGCCACATATGTGTAAACACGAATTCCACTACAGCGTCCTGGTTGCCAAGAAAAATGACTACACAGATATACGCCTCTATCAAGCCTCTACAAGTATGTTGAGCTACTGATTGTGCTGCTTACGCTCTTGGGTTGGCTCTGACATCCGGAGCGCAAATCGAGAAGCGAAGAGGCCGTTGATGACTTGTACTGCAGCTAGGGCACTGAATGAAATAAACAGCTACTATTTACTGCCACGGCCACAGGTCTAGAAACCTCTTTGTATCTAACGAGCTGCACCTCACGGTATCTTCAAGCTATCGTCTACCCCAGTTATTCCAATGTGCCATCGTCTCTGGGGCAGCTTTTTTTGGACCACATGATTAGTTGCGCAGGTCTGTCTGTCTGCTTGCTAGCGAACCAATAGCTCGAATCCAGTTGGAAAAATCTATGATCGTTTTCTTTGGAACATTGTTACTGACGCAGCTTGACGAAGTAAATGCCTTGTTCTCAGATGTTTGCGGTGAGACTGGCAGGGCGTTGGCGGATGTACTAAGATCGGTAGATGCTCTCGTATTTGGGATGTATGGGACGAAACAAAGTCATTTTCAGTAGGAGAAAGAGGCTGTGGTAAGCTCTCATTAGAACTGCGTTCATTTTCTGAATATCTTCTGGATGAAATGCTGCAACTGAACTGGTAGTTGGTGTGCTACTAGCAGTCAGTCAGAGAGAATCCGATATACCTGCTCGCCCGGTAGACTTTTTATTGGGACTAATGGTGCCATACTCCCCAGGCCCTTATAAGATCCATCAGTGAAAGGTCAGACGGAAGGATCATAACAATTGTGTATCATCCCGAGAATCGAGTTCTCTTGCTCGTCTTCTTGTGCCGCTGTGACATGGTTGCTGTAAGGCGCCCGGAACGAACCGTCACAGGTTTGAGAGTCACGTCTCCAGTTTGTGTCAACACGCACTCAACCTCAAGACCCTTAATGCTCAATTTAGACACCCCGCGCACGATTGGTGAATTGATAACGATCACGTCTCGCGGAAGTTCGATCTCCAATTCAGTTCTGAATCCGACTACTGGGGCACATGATCGTTCCCTAGTGCGTATCTAACTGAAGTAAGCATCTTTAGAGCGAACCCATTTCTTGATTTGACCCGGCTTGTGATGGCGTGGAAGCCCCCACCGCCCCCTTTATACCTTGTTGAAGACATCGACCCAACTGACAGACCAGGGGAGAGTCCCAAGCAAGATGTCTTCTACCTAGATCCAGCAGACGTCCTTAGTTTGTTCAAATAATTTGCATTCGCCTGTAATAAGTCGGCGCCCTTCAACGCGCCGTTGAGCCCCAGCACTCCGGCAACCCTGACTTGAATAACCTTCACTAATGCACTGAACACGACGATATAAGGGCAGAGAGATGAATTCAAGCAGAAGAAGTGAGAACCAGGAAGTGCAGCTGTCCCCAGGAGGAACAGCGGAATTGTCAACGACAGGAAATGGGGTTCGAATCGACGCACGTCTCTATTTGTACTGGTACTAATGCTCGTATAGTAGATCGTCTGCATCCATGCTCTCGCCTCCGAATGCTACATGCTCCCTCTGTTGTTTATCCATGTCGCTCGCTCACATCCCCCTATAGGTATTTCGCTGTGTTGATTATTTTCGTCTCACACTAATTCAATTGGTAGAAGAAATGTGCATGAAAGAGGATTCCCCTGACTCAACTGCATCACCGCAAGGATAAACGGAACAACACTTTACCCTAACCTATCCTGTTAAAAGACAACATTTGAACAGCCGTTAACTCTTCGCCTCTGATCACCGCCGCTGTCCGGCGGTGTCTTGCGCATATGCGCCATGATATTCATTTTGACCTAGAGTCTGAGTTGTAATGACGCGGTTAGCCTCTGGTCCCTGAGAGCCGTACACCAATTGAACACTTGGTCCTGCATTCACCGTGTCTCCAGAGAAGAAAGCAGAGGCCGTCAAAGTCAAAGAAATTGTCGTTGCTGGTTGGAGAGCAAAAGCCACTGTCGTATAGGGAAAGGGCTTTATATATACGCCGCTTTCTCAACTCTCAAAGATGCAGAGGTCTCTCCGGCTCGTCAAAAGCGGGTAACCCTGAGATATTAGGGCTACGACTCACTGCATGCCACTAGAGATCGCAACTTGAGACTCAACCCAGCTGATGTCAATGGCACCTCCTAGGCTAAACTGCGCTTTTCTTACTTGATTGTGACCCAAGCCTGTGTCAGGATGGACTCAAAAGGTCCGCAGAAGGCTCAATTCTCAGAGTGCGAAGAGAGATTCTCCCATTCTTCTAGTTTCCCAAGCATATTGCTCTGCTTCCTGCGCTCGCCCGCTCGCTCGAAGAGCGACTGGGAAGCGAGCTGACCTGTCCTAGTCGTTTGTAGCTCTCAACGCGTTCTTGTATTTCTCAGTCGCATAACTGCATACTGCGCAGGGCCGGCTAATACTCAGTGAAGCTCCCAAAAATAGCGTGTTCAATCTATTGAAAACTTGAACTTTGTTCGCTCGGATATGCCACGTCACTCATATTCTGTGTTTTGATTCTCATTCGGAAGTTCATCGCCTCTCTCGCAGTTACTCTTACGGCAGTGATTATGGATCAGTCTGGCATTAAAACCTTGGAAAGGCTGCCCGGAAAGATTATGGACGGTTGAGACACAAACTTTATAGTCCTATTGTTCCCGGAAGTTTTGACACCCCTTAGACTCCCCACAGCCCAGTAAAGATGAGAGAGTCAACTCATGGGGTTGCGCCTCGCCGGAACAACATCGGTGTGTTAGTTTTCAAGCTAGTCATTTGTGCGGTTGGGGAAACCCTTTCCTTACTATGACGGGGCTAAAACGCCAGCCTGTTGGAGCTTGAATAGAGCACATGATATCTGCATTGATATGACCAGTGAAAACCTTCTTGGCATCCTTGTCAATACTCGGAAAGCTCAAACCTGTGTTTGAAAATGCGCTGCGCTACCTAGCTCAACTGGTAGGCTCCTCAATAGTGGAAAGATGGGCTTGCAGCCAAAGTTCATCCGCTCACATCGGATTCTGCAGCACGCTTCTTATTCAAGAGGGAAGTCGTCTATCTTCTGGGAAATTTGAGACTTCCGTCGAACGCGCTCCGTCTGACACTGCTTTCGTTCAGGCCACCAACGACTCTACCTATCTTCCTTTCGCGATGTCTTAGAAATGAAACGAAATGGCGAGAATGGGGCTGCCGTGAGATTGAGAAGATTAATGCCACTACATCTCCAGAAAGCACCTCTGTTCTTCATCGAATCCCTCATTCTGATAAATCATATAGAAAGTGAATCGACGAGGCAGCCCTAGCGGTATGACTGTATATCCAGTCGTCAAGGCTGACGGCAAGGGCGGGAGCCTCTGTCATAAGCCAATGACTCATCAATTGTATATTGGCGCGTCAGGATGACAACTGGAACCCCAGGCTCCATGTTCTCTGAATACGGTTTCTTGATACTGACTCTGAGGACGCATATGTAGGAGGAGGACAGTCTTTCTGCGAGCATAGCATGTGGCAGCAAGCCTAGCGCAATTTTTGGGCCAAGTCAGATTGTTGGTTGGGATTGTGCTCACCGCAGTTGATGTCATTCAATTTCAACAGATCTTTTCATGTGACCAGCATAATTATTTTCTCGTTGCAGGAAGATGTGGTGATCAGGTCGTGGAGGTTTGCGATCAGCTGTAGAGGAACATCGACGCCTCTATACTTATAATATTTGATGGAACTTGGTAATTATATCCTCATGCTCATCCATTTGCGTACGGACGTTGGCTGTGAATACATTTGTTCCATGGACTCGCTCTACAGCCTCCGGGTATCCTACACTCCTTCTTTTATACGAATACTGAGCTGACTCGATGACTCCCTTTAGTAATCTCCGGGCTATCATGCGACGCTTTCTACCTTGAGGACATTGAACCAACCTTGAGTTCCGTTGCCGATACCTAGATCGCACATAAGGGCGATAACGATGCCGCCGAGTGCCAACAGCACGTGCACGTGGATCACGTCCACGCTATCCCATTAATCTGTACTTCAAAATCACAGTCCGTGTCCCGAAGCGCTGTCTCACAGTGCTTTGACTGCTTGATGTATGAAGAAAAGCACGTCAACGCCAGCATGTCGAACAATCCGGCGTGCGACGAGCAACAAACCAAAGAGGAAAGAACGGACGATACTGGCATTGCTTTAAAGCGACACTGAAGACAGAGCTCCAGCCCAAAGGTTTCGCTCCGCGGCGAACCAACCGCAAGATGGGCTCAAATGTCGACGTGCGTCGTGCATTATTCTCCCTGCGTCATGTCCCATAGATTGCAGTCCCCTCCAATCAAGATGTTGACACCTCTCTCTATGACCCTATAAGGAATAGTCCTTGGAAACTTCGGATGGACTCGATCGCTTTCTGGACATGTCCCTTTGCGTCGTAGATTTCCAGACAATACTGAGCTAGCTTACAAGATCTTACTTTTTGTCACAACTTTCGAAGCCTCATGTCAAACTTCGATCTTTTGCTGTTTTTGCTCGTTATTCTTGAGATCATTTGATTTGAAGTCCTTCATTGATTGCTCGACATGTCCTGGGTGAGATGCTTGTCGTGAAATACCTTTACCCCCCCTTTTTGGAGGCCTACCGTCTTGCATCGATTCGTGGTTACTTCAATGCATAACGTATTCCGTCTATGCTCCCCTTTCCGTAATCAAGGTGGCAGGGGTCAAATTTATCAATCCTCGGGCATGAATAACATCAGGCACTCCTGCTCTTGGGCAGTGATCGATCGTGCTTGTGGGCGTGATGAGGCTCACCAGGAAAGCACCTGCCCCATATCCGCGTCGCGGCCTGTAAGGGTCAGTTAATAGAAGCATGCTGGCTGAGGTTAATTGAGAATCAAGACGTATTTGGGCGAAAAAGACGAGGAGAGCCCCCAGCATGATGAACATGCTCGGAAGCCCCAGACTTCCGGTACGGTCGAAGACGAGGAGGGAACAAAAAGCCGAAGCATCCCGAGAAATGTGTACAAGATGCCGAGGAACATTACAGACATCTAAAGCTTGATATTAACTAGCTTATTACATCTGTGATGCGTTGATCAGATCTTTGAGCGAGCAAGTGCAATAGATATCTGTTCTCATATTGATTTGAATGAGGACTGAATCAAGACTTAGTAGTGCGTTGGCTGTGACGACATATAACCCAGAACAATAGACATGCGCTATATATACACCCCTTCCCGGCCAAATGCCATTACCCTTCATTTAATATCCTTGCACCTGCACTTCCTTGGGATCAGCAAATAGCCCTACAATTTGAGTCTAATACGACCTTTATTCATAATAACGCGGGCCTTGTGCAATGGGATAGTTCAACGAAGTCCGCCTTCCGCAGTCTTCCACCAAAGATCCTCACGTCGGGAGTTTGCTGACCACGCTCTCGGCATTATACCTTGCTCTGCAAATACTTCAGCAGACACTGCGCAGACTCGACAAGGATCGAAAGTGCGCCATAGGACAAATGAGCCATCAAATTGACAGGACCATCTCTAACACCAGCTCAAAAGTCTCTTCGGCGACCACTTCGTTATTGAAACCCGGGTACCCCAAGACTTCTAACCCAGCTCGGATGTCATGTTGATGTTCACACCAAATTTGGGCTACGTCGAAAACCCCCTTCACATATCCCATGGGGTTAGCCATAGAGGTTATGCTCCCTCCACATATTTCCCCGTCAGAGCCATACGGCAGTCGAAAAGGTGCGCCTCCAGGCGGCAAACTGCGAAGGAAAAGTCAGAAGGGAAGCAGGACACCAAACCTTCGTCACGGCATTTGACTGGGAGCCAAAAGAACAAACGAATACCAGATAAAACATTTGGCTGGAGAACAGAATCATCAGGAGCTACATGAAAAGCTTCAGCACAGACAGCAGCAACGAGAGTGATAAACTTCAACACTTGATTTCATTCTACGAAATGACCGCCATGCATCAGGTATTAGTGCGAAAGATCTGACTGAAGAGGAGAGTGGCAGTTTGTCCTGGACTTCAAGGTCATCCCTTCACGTGGAAGCTCATTAAAAGATGAACTTAGCTTGATTCCCAGTGAGAACCAACCCATTCGTTGTTTGAGAATAGCCAAATTCAACTAGGATCTTGCCCTTGAGAGAACCTGCTTGAAACACACATTCGCGATCAGCATCAAGCTTGTGCATCTGCACTATCGATAAAGGACCGGTGTAGTCTTTTGCGAATACGGATCAAAGTAGCCTAGGTTCGAGAAGTGAACGGCATCGTCAAGCTTTTCCGTGGACGTAAACGACATGCCATGGTGGTCACTTGTACCGCAGAATCGCTCTGGTCGACGTGCCCGAAGAACCATTGTCCACCTCGATCAAACTAAGCTGAGGACTGGTGTGTCGATTTCACATGTCGACGGAGCTTGAGAGCGTTGTCCCGGGCACAAGTGGGGTTGAGCTGTCAGAAGTGAACTGACATCAACGTTACCTACCTAAGTACCAATGCCCTGTGCATCGCCTACCATCCCTGCAGCCTCGGTAGATGTTCTTCAACACCTCTGGGACTATATTTGTTAAATACCAATGGTGACGGAAGATGTTGCACCAGGAGATAGGGTCTACAATGTGGTTTAAAAATGAGGGCGATGTTCTAATGGGCTTTCTTCTACCGGTCAAATGAGACCCTTGTCATGGATGATCGGTCTGTCTGTATCATGACGATGGTCCTTGGTGGCTGATAGCACTGACCACCGGGGCTTCTCGGGCATGAGAAAAAAGAAATGCTGGGGGATATAATCTTGCCAATTTCCACTCGCAGTCCCGGCATCTGTCTGCTTGTACACGGACCAACTGCCGATTTTCCCCACATAATTCAGCTGCTGCAGCACCAGATATACGGACATGAGGATCCACTCTTCGCCGTACGCATCGGGCGGGAGCCGGTTCTTCCAAGGCCCGACAAAGCGATGTGTTTCAGAAACTGTCTTTCATTCGTGCCTTCTAAACAACAGACTCTACGGATGTGCACCCCTTATTCAAGGATCAAGATGGTGTCCGATTTGGGCTTTTCGGTGCACAATCCACAAGTTGCAGGACGATGCAAGCATGCTGGCGCAAAGATTGTGCTTGCCTCAATGAATCAGTGGGGATCCCAACTGCTGGCCGCTGGAAGGCAAACCATTCTTCCGAGCCCGGGCCCACGGTACCTTCTTTGAGCCCTCAAGTTTCGTATTCTGTCGCATACGACCATACCCACTGGAGAACTCAGGATAAGCCACTCCGGCGAGTCTAACCTATGGAGAGTCGTATTTCCGGCTAAGTGCCGGTGAGATGGAGGGAGTCCTACAGCTCTCCCGCATTGTCCGCACCGTCAGAGTCCCGTCTTCGTTTCTGGCCTCCGGCCTGGTTGCTGTTATGCGCTGCAAAGACAAAGTCTGCCCGTCACTATAAAGAACGGCGGTTATTTCGGTCAAAGGATTAGATCTTGTATTGTAATTCTTTGGTCTCCCCCTACCTCTGATGCTCCTCCTTTCTTCACACTTACCCCTGGCGTTCTCTTCATCCTCCCAGTCGCAACCTCACAGACTTCTTGTTCTTCCTACGATGGATATTCTCTTGCTCTCTGGCCGAAAAGTTCCCAGCGACATGCGCTCGCGACAAGAAAGACCTGGCGCTTTTCTTTGAGAAGGCTTTTCGTGACCGCGCTACTAGTACACCCAAGGAAACAAATTAACGTGAAGGAGCGTGGGCAAAATGGGAAGGGTGGGATCGCTTACTCATACCATCACACAGGCTTCCTAACGGACTCGCACGTACAGCTGGGTAACAAACGTCATAAACATTGTGGCACATCAGACTTGGATTGAATATTGCGTCCATCGAAACACAGCCAATACATAAATACGAATGGTTCTCAAAGCCTGCGTCGAGTACTCGTATGAGATTCGCGTTTGTCTGGGCCCAGAAGAGTATAAAGAGGTGAGCATGGGTGATACGGGGCTTGCACTTATGAATGTATGGAAAAGTGTTGTCGGGTACGCCGATATGAAAGTGCTTTAGAAAGGAGGGCAGGGGGAGCCACATAATCAAGCGCAATGGAAGTGAGACTTCCACGAAGGTAGAGGACATGCTAGAAGTCCGGCCTACAAGGTGTCATTAGTCAGTACGTGCCCACTTCCTAAGTGCCGGCTATTGCTAATTGGTGGTTGAGAGCAAAGCTAGGATCGTGCATCTCAAGCAACAGCGACCATTTGAGACGGTACCTGCCACTACCGAAGACACAACGCTTTATCCAGACCTCCTGTGGAGGCGCATAATGGACGTCATACTTTCCGCAATGACGAGGATGTCCCTTCATGCCGTTTTGCTTTTCACTAGCATTAGAGGCTTTCGGCCCGGCACACTCATGCAGATGCATTTTAGTCAGGTCCAGCTGGCCGCCGTCCATGTCCCGCTGGGGGTCAGCAAGACTCAACCCATTGCAACGTTCATCGTCTATCCAGATAACCAAGCAAGCAAGCGAGCGAGAAAATCGAACGGAAGCAGGATGATGTGTAAGCATCCTCATCACCTGATTATTCATCAATCCCTTAGCTGATTTGCGTTTTAATGAGATTTATTGATCACGGTAATTATATGGCAACGCGTGTGTATCGTCATTCGAGTCATCGTAGTGGCTCTTGAGAAGAACGCTTTTGAAACAACCTTCATATGAACGGATGAGATTTTCTGTCGCAATATCCTAGAAGAGGTGGAGTATGTTTGTTTGCATTGGAAAAAGGACATGGAAATGCAAATGCAATTTGGGATCAATTGGCCGGCCTTTTATAATTTGTGGTACTCATTTCTCCTTGCAGCTACTGCTCGCGAACCTCAACGGCCACATTTGACAAGAGTAGGTGTAGGCGGCAGGCTAAACAGTTGGTTCACCATACACCATCAAGCAACTGTCTTTCACAAATTTATAGAGTATCTTGAGTCTGATCTAAGCAACTTCATCCTTTCGCATTCCTTGACTGTTGAGCTCGAGCTTTTATCCAGATAAGAAAGCTCCAATTGCCCCTTGAAAAGAAGACTTTAACCCCCAGGAACAAAGTAGTCATCTTCAAAAACCAAGGATTGAGTACGAGGCTCTACGAAGAAAAGCTAACGTCGACCGTATAGGAACCAAACATAGCAGCCCGAGTTTGGCCTATGCATAATAATCTTGCGGAGCTCACTATTGCTTGAGACATAGAGACTAGCTTTGAAAGAGTCGACACGCTGTGAGCTTCTGGAACGCCGATACTGAGAGACTTTAATTAGAGGTTTGAATTATATCGAAGGTGCTTCTGCGGGGCTAGTTAGGAATAATCCGCCGCAATCGATAAGTTCCTGTGCTCCTTTGGAGGAGAGGACTGCCGGCTTCGGTCACATGAGTTTTGTATATCTTGGCTAGATTCCTGCGCCTCTTAAGATAATAGCTAATAGATGCCTCATTTAAAGCTCTGGGACTTGGCCGAGCCCTTGTTCTCTGTCAGTCCCAGCCAAATCGTCTCAAAGCGATGCAGAAGAAGATAAGCAGACCCACAGGTGCATGTTTGGCTGGAACCCACATAAAGCCGACCAAAATTGAGCAGACGCACGCAACATATTCACATAGCAACATTCGAATAGCCTTGAACGTCCTGAATGTGATCGCTCTGGTAAATCATCTGAGCCCATTGATAGGCTCTCGGCATGGAGCCGCCATGTCTAGAAGCATCATGAAGTCTCAAATGCGCCATATTACCCACCGACTTCCCCTTCACATCTTGGATTACGACAGAACATTTCGAAGGGGCGAGAAAGGGCTGACAAGTTGCTATGTTTGCCTTGCGGCTTGCCCTTATACGTTGGTAACAACCACCCACAACACATTAATAAAGCTTATAGACACGCTGGAAGTTCCATTGAGAAATGATCATCCCCCATTTGTCAACGCAATGACGGTATGGATTCCATTGTTTATGGTTTCCAATCTTGGACAGAGCAACTCTTGGATTCTCACTGACGACATAGTTAGGTTAAACTGGCCAGAGGAGTCATTGCAGCTACGATGCACGCTATGGGCGACATTTCTGTATTCTAATAATGCGATTGAGACTTGCTGAGTTCTCGTTGTGAATAATGGCTACGCTCAGCTTTAGGTAGCATCTGATTCTCAGCGACCTTAATACCAGTCCCATTCTTTGAAAGTCACGTTTGTGTTTCATGCTTGAGGGGATGTAAAGAGCAACAGCTGGGTTACCGAGTACCTGGTTTACTGGGAGGACTACGGAAAAGAGAAAGATACCTGGGAACCGAAGCAATATCATAGTTGGTAAGCGAGTCTGACGATGCATTTTTCAGGATAAAGGAGGAGTGCGTAAATATCTTTATTGACGCGTGTCTAAGTGTTTGCAGTTTCCCAATTCACCAGTAGTTACTCTCCTTTTCGCACACCAATATGGCAAGCTGTTCAAGCTATTCCTTAGATGGTGATCCTTAGACGGGCTGAAAAGCTCAAGTTCATCTTTGTATTAACCGGTCGTCTATTTTCGCCCCGTATCTGCTGATTTGGGTAGTACTTCTCAGATCTGCTGCGGCATCGATTCCTGGGTACGCCGCTGACTGCAGGGCTCTGCGACCCGAAGACACTGGAGACCTCGGGGGCACCTTGGCACATTGGCGACGTCACGACTCATACCCGGCTTGGATTTGGCGCATTTCCGATTCCGCAGTCTGAGTGAAGCGAATGCAGCTCAAAGGCTCCCCGCGACTCTCTCTTAAGATGTCCACTACCTCATGGTGACAATCATGGGAGTCCTTGGTCGTTGTAGGGCACAGGTTTGAGGATTGAAGTGCATTCACTGCATCGTACCAGGTGACATGCATGCGCTGAGGCCGATCGTGCGTTTCAGGTCTCATTTTACTTCTTTCTATGGACGGCGCGGCTCGATTCAGGCCATATTAGGCCCAAGAAGGTTCGGACGCTTTTCTCTTCTGCACGACTTCAGCACCTCGAGAGGGCCTGATATTGTTCAACTTCAAATACCGCCCCGAGAGCTATCATTTTCTAGACCAGGGCCACCTTCATAGTCAGTTTTCCTTCCGTCTACTTCGAGTACGGGAGATACACCAAGATGTCCAGGTGTATCTATCTTCTTCAGAATTCCTTCAAATGAAGGCGTTGAGTGTCTTCTAACACTCGCGAAAGGTCCGCGGCGGCGCCAGTGAGGCCTCACGGAGGGGTCAAGCAGTCCCGCTAGAACACGCAAACCACGAATTTGGGCGTGTTTGGCAGCCTTATCATCGTTCTTGTCAACGTTCCCCACGCACCTCCATAGCTCGGCAACTAACAATCGCCTGACAATGTGGCATACTTCGACCTCGCCCGGACCAATATCATCAGAACACTCATCCTGCCCATCATGGCAATGAGTTTCCTTATTTCCTTCCCCTCTAGCTTTTCTCAAGTCTTCTAGAGTGGGGTGTTTTAAAGCCAAGCTTTGAGGGCATCCAGCGCACAAACAGCAAGGCCGTGTTGCGAAAAACCTCAGACACACTTCTTGACCAGATTTCCACAAACAAAGTGCGATGGTGCCCCTCTAGGCTCAAAATCGGTGCATCTTTCTTCCCTTCTATCTTTTTTCTTCGCAGTTTGCCGCCTAGAGGCGTACCTTGTTAACTACCGTTTGACTCTCACAGGGAAATATTCGAGGGCCAGGATAGCAGAGAAACCTCTATAGCTACCTATAGGGGTATATGAAGAGAGCGCGAATCGTGAGGGGGTAGGTATCTCCCTCTTCACGCTACCACAGCCTATTACTCCTTCAATATCAAGATGTCGTCACCATACTACGTCGACACCATCTATCGCCGCCTCGAAAACATACATGCACCGTAGTCAAGCAGGAAGTCACTAAGCCAGTGATATACTTTGTTGTTAAGTTATTGTAGTGCTACTGACCCCCTCCTATCTCTGGATTCAACATCCGCAGCTGCCTTCATCACCGACCGTAGGCCAATGTCAACCTTATGTTGCCAATACCCTTTGGATTCGAGTTGAATCATGACGTCAATCCCAAAACGTAGCGGCGTCAATTATCCTTGACATTCGTGTCCGCACCGTTTGAGAACCCGCCCGTGACGCAACCGGTGGGTAGAGCGACCGGTGACCCGGCCTGGAAAACGTATCTTCTGAGGCGATTCAAAGTCTGGCGAGGATCGGCCTGGTCATCTACTGGCGTGGATTGGATTAGACTGTTTGCATCAACTCTGAAAAGCATCTTAATCGTCTTGTCCCATGCCACCTCGCATGCGTGATGCAGCGACGTTATTCCGGCCGTATCAGTAGATTGCATCGGCAAACCGAGTTGGAGAAGGATTGTAACAACCTTCGTGTCATTTCATGAGCCTGCAGCCTAGTGAGGACGTCCTTACAGCAGTCGCGTTACTTCCAGTCTGTCGATGCCATCCGGAATCCAGCCGTCAGTGAGAAGCAAGACAAATGCCCCAGTGTTTTCAGCAGAAGCACTTAAGGTAGGCTGTGACCACTCCCACATTACATTGGCCACGGTTGGGCTGGTAACTAATTTCATTCTGTGTCCGGGGCACAACCGGCGTGTAGGAAAAGGGCAACTTTTCAAGAACTTCCGAAACCTGGTGGAGTCTCACTTGATATCCCCAAAGCTGTTCGCTCTTCTCTGTGAGCCAAATCGCCGATGTGGTGGGGGGTCGGCACTTTCCTGTCGACTAGAGACTCGATTAGGGTTGCTCATATGCCCCAAGGAAGTCTGACTCAGACTCCAGTTTCATATCCAGCAAGGTGAAGTGCTGATGATCAATGCCAATATACTTCCCGAATCCCGCCGTGGGCTCAGCCTTCCGTGAAGCTTTTCATTGAGTACCGGCCCGAGAGAGTTGACGGCAGACTGCAAGGGCAACATGCCATACGTTGGCAAGTGCATATTCAAGTCGTGTTGCGCCAGACATTTGAGAATATCTAAGTACTAAGGTTCCTTTTGATCATTGAATGACGGACGATCAAGTCGAACAGTCAACGGTCGGAGTGAGATTCCGTGACACCGATGGACGTATCTTCGTCGAAAAGCATGCGGACGGCGGCCAAGTGGCAACGGTTCACTCTGAGTCATAGTGATGCCTCCTCTCTGTCGGTTTTGATGTCGATGTACCTCGGCGGCAACGGTGACTTGGTCGGGGCTAATGGGCTCGGAATGTGAGGAAGAACGTCTCTCCGACAATCCTCCGCCGGCATGATGGCTTCTTAACTGATTCTAAGCCTTGATTTCAACCCTTTCACATGGCCAAGTGCAGCTGCTATGTGAAAAGTACCGAGACAGTTCCCAGAAGTCGTTCTGTATAAGAAATCCAGTTCTTGGTGCATCTTCATCTCAAGGAAAGGTTGCAATAAGTTGAGTTCAAAGAGGGTAGCGGCAAAATTGACAGGATCGAAATCGTCTAGCAAGCTGTTCGGGAGGCCTTCCTTCATCATGTAGCGAGAGTCGAGCACGACTCGGGTCCTGGCTTGTTACGCAGAACTGTGATGACCGCTAACGCGGGGGCCACGGCAAACACTTGGGGTAACTCAAGTGAGAAGATTCGGGGATAACGAGGTATGCTCGCAACACAATTCTTGTGCTATAGTGGTCAGATTGCCGGAAATGTAGGTCCCAGAAGCTGATTGCGTAGTTGAGGAACTTGTGTATGCCGAATGTGTCGGTGAATTGCTGTTTGATCCTTGAGTTGGTGAAACAGTCGGTGAAAGAGTCGGTACCACGCCCAACATAGAATATACCCGAACGGTGAACGGGAAATCTGGTATAGCGTCTGATTCCAAACTAAACCTTTCGCCATGCCATCATGCGGGCTATCTAATCTTCGAATCCCTGGTATTTGAACTGCTCGAGTGAGAAATGACAACTCAACTCTCTCCGTGTAACTTGTTGACTTCTCCCTCCCTGATGCGACGAATTCATCCTATCTGGATGTCTCCAGGGTCGCAGACGAGAGATTCCTTAGCCGTATGGTGGTGAAAGAATACGCAATCGTCGCAGATCATAGCGAAGAATCCGCAGTTCTGGATGAGCCATTTCCAAAACTCTTCATCGGATGCCAGCCCCGGTTCTTCTTCGTCTGATTTACTAGGCTTGTCGCCGGATATGAAGCGCTATACCCAATTCACGGAGACCGAGAGGCCGTCTTGTATTAGGTTTTGGAGCAGCATGTGGATCTTCACCATGTCTCCGGCCTTGGCCAGAAGGCACTCATCGGCCGAATCCACGGTCCTGGGCAGATCCTCAGAAGATCCTCAGCAAGCTTCTCTAAGACTAGTTTGAGCCACAGGTGAGTTCACTGCTCTGAGCTCTGGTCCTGAACAACCCGGAAGATCCGTCATTTACAGGCGTATTCTTTGGAAAATCCATTCCCAGCTGAAAGCTCTTTGAGCTTGTGGTCAAGAAGTAGGTCGATCTTTTCTTTGTTATCGCTCAGAATACTCCCGTTTTTGCACGAGAAGCTGCTGAAGTGACTAAGGAATCCCGGAAGTCTTGTTCGGGTGGTCAAGAAGAATTGACCATGATTTTCCGGCAGTGAATGACGGCGATGAAATACGAGTGACTCCAGATTTCGCACCATTATTTGGCGCTTGCTTGCTTCGCGTTCATTCAGCGCGCCAAATACGCATACATGCTGTATTCGCACATAGTAGCAACTACCTTACATGCCTTCACGGAAACAGCAAAAGGTAGGATTTGCCTGATGTGATCTTGTCTCCGCCTCTGTGTATCTCTTGCCCGAGATCTCTGCAATATAGCTACTTTGGCATTGCGCAAAGGCAATTGTCGAGCCTTTCACGTTCGTGCCTATCTTTAATGAAAAGTAAAAAATCTTCATTGAGATGTCAGACACTTATTTGGGCTCCTGGAATTGAGAGACGATGATTCGCTTGTACTTACGACTGTATAGAGGCTTCTCCCCAGCCTCCACATTTCCTCAGGCAAACCGGTTTCAATCAAGTGACGAGCTGCCACAGCCGTGACCTGCGGACACAAGAAATAGATTGGGATTCGTCATGCCGTTCATCCAGTCGTGGCGTATAGGGCGGCATCAAAGCCACTCGCATGTGCGCGTCACAATCTTAGGATTCAGCTCCATATACTTCGATAGTTGGTCTTTTTGAAAGTCCCTGTCAGCTTGCTCTGTGTGGCCCGCCTCCTTTACACCAAGTGTGCGCGCTTCTCCCGAGCCCGTCCCAGCCAATATTCGAGAAATTATTGGAAGTTCTGATGCCCTTCCCTGCTCAAGATCGGCGGCTTAGAGAGATGTCGCTGTTCAATATCTTTGTGTGGCGCCTCTTCCTTCTCCTTAACGTCTTGCAGCGAGCTGTTCCAGTCGTCGAGGCCGATGAAATTACGCAGGACTTACGTCAACTGAGAGCGAAAGTTTCTGCAGACGGCCGGCGTCAACAAACTGATGATGATCTTGTTCAGCTCGAATATCCGCTCCTCCATGGAGGCGCGAAGATCACAGTTCATGCTCGTAGCTGCGTATTTCTTTAACACGACGTGCGACAAGCTATGGTACCAGCTCAAGTGTTCCATCATATAGACTATCCCGGCACATCTCTTCTCGGGAGCCCCTTTGGAGACTACAAACAAGTTAAGCCCCAATTTGATGGCAGAAAAGACCATACTTGCGGTTTCGGGTGCCTCTACCGCAGTGTCAATGAGATCGTTGAAATGCAGCACGGTCTCCATCCCAGTTCCTAAGATCTTCATCGCCCCGTCAACTTGGGTCGTCTTTTCTTGGCCTATATCGATTGCCTGCTTTCTTTGTTCTCGAGCGGACTTGGATGTTTTCTTCAAATGTTGCTCCATACGCCGCTGCATTTCGGGGCGGGCAGCAAATTCCTCGTCATCGGCTGCACCAAGTTTGGGTGCAAAAATGACCTTAAATTCCTGAAAAGTCTTGGAATCTTTCCCGGACTCTCTCAGCATTCAGCAAGACTGATCCCACAAGTCAATTCTCGTATTCTACGGCTGAATCTCGCGACCCTAATCCTCCTCGTCTTTGTTCCCAAGTTACAGATCTGCATCGTCTTGCTCCCCGGCATTCGTCTGTAGAATCTCCGTGTTCTGCTTGGCAGTGACTGGCTTCAAGTTCACATTCGACTTTGTACTCCGGCGGCGTCCAGGTTCCTCAATTTCGTGATCTTCAAGCTTCGAATATGCTCCAGCTGCATCATCAGATACTGCCGGTCGATTTTCTTTGCTCTGTGTTTTGGCACTCCTGGTCGTCACCTCTGCACTGAAGTTGGATCCGGGTACCACAGTATCTGGGATCAAGTGAGAACAATTTCTCAAGCGTTTGCTAAAACGCCACAACTTAATCGAACGCCCTTTGAACCGCTTCGAGAAGGGTTCCATGATGATAATTCGGCTCAATGGTTGGTCAAAAAGAACGCTCAAATGACATATCAGGACGTATATACAGCAAATGGGTTCTGCCTAGGTGGGAAGTTGAAAGACTGGCTGTATCCAGCGCCGCGTGGCCGGCGCCGCCGCCGCCGTTGCTGTTCCGCCGGTCTATTCGGCCAGGGGGCGCGTTCGACTTTGTACGAGGATTTACCTGCTAGCAAGAACGTATAGGGTTTCTACACTATTTTCTTCAACCGGTGGAGGACATGGGTTAAAGTGCCCATGTAGTATTTCCAGAATTGTACCCGCGTATAGGATAAGTTTTGCCGTGGTCTTTTCGCGGGGGGCTGCGTCGTAACTACAAAGTCAAGACTGGCTGCGTCCACATTAGAATTCGTGCCCAACTGCATGTTTCTTTTGGAAAAGCAATGCTCTATGATTGCAAAAGGAGCCTGCTGCGTCTCGTGAAAGCTGACGCTTGGTGAGACTTGGGTGCATTGCAGAAGGCGTCATCCCCCTGGAAATCCCATGCCCCAGCCCGAAGGTTGGGTTTTGGCTAAGTAAAGCTGATTTCCTAGGGCCGTCTCAAGGGAACCAAAGTCAAGATCTGCTTCCGTTCGAGTCGGGCGTTCATCAATCGCTGGGTGACGTGACTTATTTCGCAAACGTCGCCTCTAGCGACATACATCGGAGTTTGCCCGTCGCTTTTATTCAGATTTTGTGTCCTATCGACAAGCCTCCTCTCTGGTGAGCTCTATCGCCTTCTCGCATAGTCTATGGGGACGCCCATTTCAGCCTCATCTCAACCTCTCTTCAAACTACGTACGAGCGGCCATGGGCATGGGCATGCTTGTATAAAGACTGCCAGGCTGTCGGTGCCCACCCACTGCAACCTTTCGGGCTGGCACGAAAGGATTTTGGCGCCGTCGAATTTTCTCCTTTGGCTTGCCTCAAGAGACGAGGACTTCAGCTGAAGCGGTGGGCCAATTCGTATCGTTTCAGCTGGCACATCACATCTCATAACCAAGACGGCGATACTGGAAATACTGCATTGAGTACAAACACCGAGGTTGTGAACACACCTCAGCTATTGATTGCGCGCTTTCTACCCGCCTTACCGACATTCATCATGGCAGATGTGCGGACCAGCCCCAGCGGAATAAATACGAGATCCTGCTGAGGCTTACGTGTTTCCATGTCAAGCTGACGATCGTGAGAGACTTGCGTATTCCCCTGCAGCAATAGGAACCTCCCAATCAGGTCTGGCCGCTGGAGAGTGAAAACTCAGGCAGCGACGACTGCGTAATACTGGCCGAGCAACAGACTGGGCGGAAGACTGGGAAAGTCGGCAGTGCGGGTGGTAGGACTCGAAGACTAACCGCTGGTTGCTTGTCGAAGTGAATTCACAACCGAACAAAGGATATGGCGAGACGGTACAGTTCGGAACAGCGACAATAATAATGCTGTTCTGTTGGTTCATTGAAGAAGCTTGCAGCGGACGGAGAAACCAGGCGTCGTCGTGGTACTATTCAGTGCTCTTGGGCCAATTGTTGAAATTCCCGCACGGGAATACAGACTGTCGGTTAACCAGAGGATGAAATTGTGCAAAAGAGGGGGCTTCTTGAGGGGTGGCCGCCCCTGAGATGCCCTCATCGAGGGTCAGGGGTCTGGCATGTTCACATCTTTCACTTTTGTGCCAACGCCAACGTTATGTCAGATCCCCCGAAACCTAGTCAACGTGCAAATGCCAATATTTGCCCTCTAATCTGTCTTTGCCAAGTGTGCGGCAACTTCCCAGTAGCTCTGCTAACGATGGCAGCGCTCTCAGCGTGGCGAATGGCGTTTCAGCTTTGCCAGAGGCGTTGCCATCCAGTGTTGTCCATCCCAGGCGTCGTGGCCCCTCTATATTGCATCGATGCCGGCGCCTCGGGGGCGTCTCTTCGAAGAGCTGGCGTCAAGGAGCCTCTTGTAGGCAGTCGAGTAGCCTCTTTCGGCTCGCGAGGCCGGCGCCTCGGGGGCGGCTGTCGCAGTCAGTAGGCGTCCCTTGCGTTCTCAATCAAGTAGCACGCAAGAATTACCACAGTTACGTAGAGCTTGCCAGAGGCTGGAGCTGCTCGGGCTTGTATGCCTGGTAGGCGATTGAACACTTGGTTGCTTGCTTGATGTCGAACGTAGCGTTGATGTAGTTGACGAGGTGGAGTTGAAGGAGATTTCGAGGCAGCAATTAGCAGTTGAGAAGTGTGCCGCCCCCCGATGGAGGCAGTCGTTGCCGCCGAACGGGCATTCCAAGCGCGCCGGGTTGGACAAATGCCGCTGAGGGCGCAAGTAGGCGTTTGACATAAAAGCCGATGCTAGTAGGGGCGGCCAAGACTATCGAGGAAGTGTAGTGTCGTTGAGAGTGGCAGAATAGGCTTGGCAGAGTAGTTTCCTTACCGTGAAACGAGTCTGGCGCGAAAGGTAGCCGACTCTGCCACATTGTCACGTCTGCCCTCAAGTTGACGAAGGGAGAGGTCAGCCCGAGCAACGCCTCTCGAGGTGATGGGGCGGAGCCGTTGTGGTCGCGGAAATAGGTAGGTAGTTAGGTCGAAGAGAGTTCGAAGCGCCTCCAGCGTTGGCGGGTGCCGCGATGGCGCCAGTCGTCGAGCGCAGGGCGTAATCTGGGCTCTTTCAGGAAGGGAGAGGGGAGAAGACGGTTCGCGCGACGCCTTTCCAAGCGAAGGATCGAAGGCGTGGAATGCGTCGATGGCGTCGATGGCGTCGAAGGCGTCGAAGGCGTCGAAGGCATCATCGCCGCGAGGCGTGAGGGTCGAATGCTCGAGGGACCTAGCGCTAGGCGTGAACATTCGTGGTTCTCGCGTGGTAAACGCTCCCAGGAAGGGGTCAGTTCTGACGTCGACGCTTCTGGGGACTCGGAGTAGGCGCGCAGTGGATCGCATCGTCGCGGTGCCTGCTTCCAGCTTCCCTTATCACGACTCTGTCGAGTAAAAAGGTTGTGCCAACGACGACGAAGGAACGAGGGAAGGAGAAGGAAAGGGCACAGGGCACGTAAGGGTCGGCCAGCCTCTGAGATGCTGTTTCGTCTCGAGGTCGTCTGTCAGACAGGCTCTCGCATCGGCCAGACAAGGCATTTTCAGACATCGACTAACAATTGGGGATGCGATTGTGCCTGCAGTTTGGGAGTTCGGTCCTGCAAGATTTCGGCAGCAGGTGGTCTCCTTGAGAAACAATCCAGCAAGGCTTCAAGAAGGAGCGGCATCAGATACCTGCCTGATCAGATAATTGGCCCGGCTTAGGTCATCGTCATACTCTTGACAGCCGCTTGGTCACACTTTCCCATCCAGAAGGTCTGTCCATGCATGCCCCCGGCACAGTCTGAGCATGCCGCCGGAGAAATCTGAGCATGCCCCCGGAGAAATCTGAGCATGCCCCCGGAGAAATCTGAGCATGCCCCCGGAGAAATCTGAGCATGCCCGCCCGCCCTGTGCCCTCTCTGACCTTCAGACAACGAAGCACGTGCAAAGTGACAGCGCCCCACGTATGGCAGTGACCCCTGACAGCGGTCCCACATGTGTGTGGCAGCGACTCCGCCCGCAACGTGAAGCCCACCACCCCGTGCTAGTTGAACCAGCAGCACACACAGCAGCAGTGCATCCAAACTTGCGCCGGACTGCCCTCATGCCCCAAGGTGTTCTGAGTAACGGGAGCATGTTTGCAGGTGGGGCTAAGATGAATGTGACGAAATGAATGTGACGAATTGCTCACTGAAGACCGTCACATTGGAATTTTCTTCGCGCACCAAAGAACAGGTGTTGTAGGCAGGTAGGATGCGGTGTAGGTAGGCCTACGCAGGCGTCAGGGCTGTGGGTAGCCGCAAGTCAGCTACCTACACCGGGAGGACTCGCATTGCGACCGCGAAAATGGTATCTTTGAAAAACACGCCTTGCGTCACTTACAATCTGCTCATGGATGCCAGCCGCATCTACAATGCGCAGTGGCAGTGGTTGGGATGCCATGGGTTCAAGCGGGGTCGCGTGCAGAGGACAAGTGAAGACAAGACAGTAGCCGTCATGGCCGATGCAAGACAACTGTAGTTGGTGCACCTCCCTGCGCGACAGAGTGGGTCTGCGCTTGGTGGGCGGGCGTGGGCGGCTCTGGTTGGCCTGCCCTTATGATATCGACAGCATCCTAAGGAGAGAGATGATGCGATTGGCGAGCGTTAGGATACCGTCGGTATCATAAGGGCGGGCCAACCAGAGAGACGATGCACTGGCGGAGGTGCGACAAACACAACTGGACAAGTTCCAACTGCGCGATGGGCGCTGAGTGTAGGGGCTTTCCGTTACCTGCAAGCACGAGGACATCGCACACCGAGGACACAGCCTTGCACCATCTGCTGGCGACAACTGGGATGCCGCATCTGGCTTGCGCGATCATTGTGATTGGTCGCATCATCCGATCTTTTCCCAAAGTGCGTGAAGTGGATGGATGCATTAATCTAGCTATGAACGGTGGCGCGTGGCCCAAGTGGTTTGGCCGACTCCAGCGTCCTTGTGTGGCATTCGGGCCTCGGGTCCCGGCCTGGGCCCGGCCGACTTCGGTCTCGCACAAAGCATCAGGACACTGGATAAGTAGGTGGAACTCCAATTTTGTGTGCTGGCTTTGGGGCGGCGGCTTTGAGATGTGATTTCTTGCCGCGCGGCATCTCAGTGCTTCTGTTTTGCGTGGAATGGTCCAGTGGGGTGCGCGTTTGTTGGACCGCCATTGTCCCATGAGGTGGTCTCTCTAATTGGCCTGCCCTTGCGATACCGGCGATATGCTAAGGCTGGCCAATTACTATCAGTGGCATCACACAAGGTCGGGCCTGCCCTTAGCAGCAATGCTTCAGAGGCATGGTCATACTCCGCCCGCTAAAAAGTATGAGCATGCCCTTGGAGGGCGATCAACCTCCCAAGCCCACACTGGCCGCGTGCACATCTTCCCCAAATCGAGCTGCAACCCCAATTTGAAGCTGTGCCACTGCATCGTGCACACCACAGCGGTCGAATCGCTGCATCGCGGTCCGGTGTTACTACGATTTCCGGTCTGAAGCGCTTCGCCCGCCGGTCTTGTAGCAGTGGGAGAGTGAATGCGGTGTCCCAGAGGCATGCTCATACTTTTCTAGTGGAGGCGGTAGCTCAGCTACAGCAGGTCCGGGTACTCGCACTCTGGCGGGGATCTCTCCCCTGCGTCCCTCCCCCAACATCCCGATCGCATGTCAAAGACCAGACTGCCGCTTCCGTTCCTGCTCAGTTTCACCAAATGGCCATGCTTTGCACCTTGGACTGAAGGAGTTTGCAGCAACATTTCCGCCACAGTCCGCCAGATGTGGCCTGCAAAGTGGCCGAACTGCGAATAACGGTTCACCGTTGCAAACCTTGTGACGCGCCTCATCAACAAGTTACTTGACGCCTAGGTTGTTCAAAAGCCCCCACTGCAGTGGCAGTTCCTCAGTGGGAACTTTTAGCAGGAGTGGGATTTCTCGGGAGGGAGTCTTAGGAAAGATCTTGCAGTACCTGGGGTGGCTTCCAGAAATACCTTAGTCCCCACGCAACAAGTCCCCACGGAAGTGGGGCCCTTTCAGTCACGCCTACCTACTGAAGAGTCGTTCTTCTCAGCATTCAGAAATGTCCCCAAGATATTGGGGACTTTCGCCGCAAAAGGAAAGATCCTACTCAACTTCTTCCCAAGGTACCATCGAAGTGGTAGCTTTCCTCATTGTCCTCAAAGCTACCACTTCATTGCTCCCGCTCCTTTCCGGACCATACCTTCCCAAAACTGGACCTCCCACTTCAGAAGCTCCCCTCTTGCGTTATCCTCGCCTCCCTTGCAAAATTCCCGTCCACCTTGTATTTGGACCACGGAGGGAAATCTCCCGCGACCCTCCCGCCACGATCCGCACCCAAAGAAACAGCACAGCTTGCACTCGCGCGTTCGCAAACATGCCAGCATCATTTCCGTCGCCGTCGCGCTTCTGCTTGCTGCAGGGATTCGGATCAAAACCCTTGCTGGCCCTTTGGTCTTCGCCGCCGGACAGTCCATCCTCCTCGAAGGTCCCCAGGTTATCCCGATACCCAGCCGACGGCTCCTGGGGGGCTTGACAAATCTACCCCAAGAAATGCGTACGTCCTCCCTGCTTCGTCAATTACGATGCCAAGTCACTGACCGAACTTGCGATCACAGCCTTGGTGTCCCCTTCGCATCAACCCCGCGGTTGATAATTATTCATCCCCCCGTCGAGAATCTCTCGACCATGCAGTAATGATCTGACGACGGCTTCTCCTACCGACGCTGCCCAAGGGCTCCCCGAAAACGACGGAGATATACCACGCTTCTCTTCTCCAGGTCTTACAAGGGGGATTGCCGAGCCTGTCGCGTCGCTTGTGACTGTCTGCGCACGGCAGACATCTCCAACGAGCCGAAGTCTCGGCGCCCACATCACAGAGCCCAGCAGATGTCTGTACCAGCCGGCTGAGGCGAAGTCGAAGCCGAAGCCAAAGTCTGTGGACGTCGGAAGGTATCCCAGCGAGTCGATGAAGCGAATGCTGGAGTCGCGCGTCGTGGTGCAGAGGGTGATAATCGAGAAGGAGATGGAGACGGGCGGTTCTTGGGGGGTTCGCATGCAGAGCACCACGACAGAGGGTGTCAAGGAGCAATCATGCAGTTGGGCTGCATACCCATTTCGAGACTGTAGGCAGAGCAGAGCACATTGCCCCAGGATGGATTGCGTAGGGCTCTGAGGGGTCTGGAGGCAACAGCTTCATGACCAAGCGCGGGAAATCCACAATTGATGAGAGTACCTGTCGTAATTGCAGGGCTGGCCAACCCATCCTTACTCTGACCGCGCAGTGAAGGAAGCATCCAATTGAATAAGACGCATCACAACCGAACCATGCATCGATCAGTTGACCCTGATGCTCAGGCCAAGCTACCATTCAAACTTGCATGCCGTGCGCCCGAGAAACGAGCCAGAGCTGTGCTCTTTGGCTTTGGTATCTTGTTGCGGGTCCTCTGCGAGTGCGTGGTCCTCACGCCCCGGGCTTGCAGTCAACTACGTGGGAGAGGCCTCTATTTACAGCGCAGCCGGGCAAAGGTACTGCCGGGATGCCATGCGCGCAGTGCTCTGGAAATCGCAGAGGGTTCTCAGAATGGCTGTCAGCGGGTGATGCGCATAGGTAGATCAGAAGGACGCTGGGTGCAGCTTTCGATGTTTGCTGAACATGCGGTGGGACACCATTCGTCAGACGTCACTGGTGCTGGGTAGCAGACCCTTCAGTGGCACGGTCATACTTTTTAGGTGAGAAAATCTGAGCATGCCGCCAACGCCCCGCTGCGGTACGGGCTGTATGTACCATGTCGCACTCCCGCTGCCTGCGCGCAGTGGATCCAATAGCACCAGTGATATCCGTCCACGGTGTCGGGCCGAGTCCACCATCCAACAACAGCGGAGGCTTTACATGCATCAAAGAAGGTTGAACACTTCCACCCTTACAAGAGGTGTCTCGGCCGTCAACGTATCACTAAGGTCCCGGCCGGGTGATGTTGTTGCAAACCTCCGCTCATCGCAACATCAGCCGCATCGATCCAGTTCCACCATCGTGGCCAGCTCCGCCGGGAACGCCTTTGGAATGCACTACCCCGTCCCTCGCCCATGGCTTTTCTCAGATGTGGTGCTCTGGTCGTCGTGTGTGTTAATGTCGTGTTCGCGAAATCTTGATGACTTATTGGCGGGGTGCGGGACGGATGCCGAACGCCATTCTTTCCAGCATGCATGGCTGGGGTGGAGTGGGGGCCTCAAGCACTGTGAATGCCTTCAATTGAGCGCACCCACATTCCCCTCGATACCCACCCTTGGTGGAACGTCGCAGCACGAGGAAGACTGACTCCATGCACCGTCCTGCCAACAGCTCGCGTACCTGCATGTCCCTACTGACGGAGAAACCGTTTAGGTGGAGTGCACGGACCATTATACGTACCCGCCACTAACGGTGGAGGTGGTAGCTAAACCTGCTGCAAACTGAGCTACCACCTCGACCGTTAAGATTGCTCCGTCGGCGGATAGAACCTGGATGACCAAGGCGGCACGTATCAATCACCATGCTGATTCAGCCGCAGGCAGAAGCAGTCCCATCAAAGTAAGGTAGAGTGGACTCTTTTTGCAGGGCCCCGCCGGACGCCACTGCCATGCTGGGCCGTTCCGTCTTGAGCTTCCAGTCTGTCAGACAAGCTCTCATGGAGCTCTTTCGCCGGCCGCATTGGCCAAGTTTCTTCGATGAAAATCAACCCTGGAGCCTCGCCCCACGTCCCTACCTAGTTCTTCACTCGCGTCAGGGATCATGTTGCATCATCAGTCGTGCGGCGTCACGGACCCACGATGCCCACAGGCAGCCCGTCCGCTGCAACAGGGGGGAGACTCCATCCCTCAAAACAGCAATAGAATCGCATCACAAAGTTCCCGACTTGACGCCACATCGAAGAATTACTGAGACTGAATACATGTCTCGTGTCGGGCTTCTGGGACCGAGGTGTCGAGGCCGCAGTCAGCCGGGAGGTCATACCCACGATGCGCCTCACGATGCTCCGTGGCGCCTCGCGATGCTCCATGACGCCACGTTACGTTCTGGATTTGTTGTCCGGGTAGAATTTGAAGATGGCCCTCTCTTATCCCGATCTGCATACCCCCGCAGGAATCACTGGCATCTCGATAGACAGCTCTGCTTCTTGTTGTCCCCTGTTGTCCTGCGGTCATCCGACGGCAGCCATGGTACATTCGAGCGCGTCCCAAATGTCTGTTTATTTCGTTCTGTGCCTCAAACCCTGCTGGTTCGGTACCTCGAAATGTCTATGGATGTCTTCGGCGTCTCATCAGTTGCACCCCCGCCAATGCTTTTCGGTCAGGTGCGGAGGTCGCGACGTCGATCCTCGTGTGGCCCGCCGGGTGCTCTTTCGCGATTCGGTGAAACACTAAGGACTGAAAGACGTTGTTGCGGGCCCGCCTTCCTAGAACGATGGGTCCCTGAAGAAGCCGCGACGTCGGCGGATGCCAGCAAGGTGCAGCAAGCCAGGTACCATCTTCTCCGGGGCATTGAGCTTGTTGAGCGGTAAAAGTGAAGGTACAGGTGCAAGTGCATTTGCTGCCTGCAACGGGAGTTATCAGCGCCCGGAGAGAAGGTTCCTTCCATCCCTCGCTGATGCACCTAGCACCCACCTTGGATGGGCGATTGGAAGTGACGAAGAGCTGCACCGACACCTGCCTTACTTGCGACTGCCCATCGGTCGTCATTCACACCATCCCAATCCCAAGCCGTATCTTTCACCTTCTCCGTGCCATACTTCTCCCGGCCACAGCGCAACCTTTCTCCCATCACCAACCTTTCTCCCATCATTAACGCACTCCCATGGGGCCGCCCGTGAGGAAGATTGATGCCGCTGGATTCAATCTTCCCCAGCAAAGACTTTGCAGTCACCGCCTCATGGGAGAGCAACTCGCCTGCCACTCGCCTGCCTTGTAAGTCTGCTCCTGTCCATTCCCATCACGCAATCCAAAACGTCGACCAGTTTTCGCAGGGCACGTCCGCTGACTTGATTTGTGCAAAGCCACGGCATTTGCCTTTTCAGCGGCTTCGAAGACTGGTACCTGAAGCTGGAGTGTGCGGCCTCAATCAGAGACAACCGCCATCCTCCTGCCTCCAAGCTCGATGCCCGAGACATCCTGGACTTCGTCCCGCGTCCGACCAAGGCCGTACCAGCTAGCAAGGAGCTGCGTAACGGCTGGGCCGCTACCGATCAGTCCATCAAGAACCTGTCGGCCATGCTTCGGGTCCATCGGTCAGGCCTCACTACGTCTCAGCTTGTCCAGAGCCGACGGTGCAGACGCCAGTAGCATCATGGTCGAAGAAACAGACCCCGGCACCATCAAGACGCCTTGCAACCACATCAGCCAGCCCAAGACGCATCGCCAACTCCAACCAAATGCCCCATCATACAATAGACATGTCGAAGGGAAGAGAGTGCCAACTTGACAACGTGAGTCACATTTCTCCATGCATTTGAGATGCCTTCTGACGAGAAATCCCTCGGCAGAAGCAACCATTCCGCCGTAATGGCCGGCATCTCGCCATCACCGAACAAATAATTCCAATCAACCACGAACAAACATAGGTTCAAAGATCCTCCTCGGTAGACACCCGTCGGAGAGATACTTGGCTGGAGGGCAATCCAGGCCCCTTGCTGGAGAAAGCCGTATGAAGCACCACTCCGATTGCAGTGGAAATACCACGCTGATTCAACGGACGAGGATTCTTGCGGCCCCAAGCGTTTTGGCTCCAACGTCACAAAGTAGACACGCGTCCCCTCGAACACCAGGTGCTCGGCATGGGAAACGTAAGAGGTACTGCCTAGGCTACAGATGGCGGGTAAGGAATGTCTCCGTCTGATGGGAACTGCTTGGAGGTGAGATGGAATTTATTGGTATGGACATGCATTGTCGTTCGTGGTTATATGGCTGGGTACTTTGGTCGTGCTGCACTAGCATAGAGTCCGCTGAAATAAAATAGTCACCCATTATTCCTGTCTTGGTCATCTCCGCAAGCCCTGCACCGAGACCCGTCCACTAAGTAGCTGGGATTCTGAAGCAACTTTCGTGAGCTCCTCCAAGGGACCATCTCTTTCGCGTCGGTTTACGCAAAGGGTTCCTGCAGTACACTTCGCTGCTGTTCAACATCCAATTCTTTCTCCCAACCTGATTCCCACGCAAGGCCAGGCCTGTCGATTCCGAGCGGCAAACGAGGGACGACTGATGCCTGTTCTATCCAATGAACTGTGTTCTTCATCCCATGACTCGCCACCTGGGCGTCTAGCCGGCAGAGAAAGCGAGAGTACTCCATTGCAGTCAACCTCGGTGTCGCGATACGAATCTCAAACTGTGCTATACTATACGGCATTGTCAGAGTACCATTAGCCAGGCAGATGAACCTGGAATATTGCTGATGCAATGCCTTCGTGCATCGTGAACACAACAAGAGATGGGCATCATTTCTGACATCTTGCGTGCGATATGAGAAACGATCGTGTGTAACGCTCCCACATACGACCATACCCATTGGAAAACTCGGGATCCCGTCCGCTCTCCCATAGATAAGCCAATGAGGGCTGGAGTAGTAGTCGGGTCGGTGACGACCGGCGAATGCCCGGTGTTGTATGTCTTTTTGCGTGTCTTTTGCTATTTGACTCCCGGCGTTTGCATTTTGGGGGAGTTAAGAAGCAAGACATGATGATGCTGTACGGCATCCGGGGGGATGCGGCGAATTCAGGGCCTCCCGCCAAAACCATGACGCTGAGATCGACAGTGGCCCATTGAAGAATGCCCAGATCGAGGCATTGTGGAGTCGGTACCCCACCGCCAACAACGCCTCTTCATTGCCTGACCTGACGAGCCCGACTCGACGAACAAGAGAATCTGCTATTCCAGGCGCAGAGCAGACTTCAACTCAGATACCACCTCGCTTTCCCAATGGCCTCTTATCAAGCTTTCCCATGGACGAGATTTCCCGGTGGAATTCGTCGAAGTGTGTGCACAATTCGGGACAAAACGCTGCGACACCTTGGCCTCCTTGCCCCAATTCCCCTTTGGCTGTAAGCTGCCAGTCTGTCAGGTCAAGACGACGAGTTGGCCATCAGCATGATCTGGATCACTCCTATGTCGCCGAAGCCCCGGAACCCACTGCGGCAAGGTCTCCTTCGCTCGGCTTGAAGTTCCGGCTAATCGACTCCATGCCAAGTCGGTCATGTTCATGTTGGCCCACAGGGAAGCTTACTCTCGCATGCCGCCCAGACGCTGGGACTGCGATCTTGGCGCATACATTGGGCGGCTCAAATGAACCGGTGTATGTGCAGAAACGCTGTAGATCGGCTCGGACGTTGGCACGCTAGCAAGGGTCCGGGCTGATGGGAATTACTGCACGCGTACAATCCCTACCTGACGCAGTGAGCGCTTCAATGGATTTCGGACCGGCATCTGGTTGTCCTCAAACCGAATGGTCTGAGGCTGGTTCAAGGCTTCGCGGGGATAGATGCCGCAGGTAGGGTTCTGCGGAGACGGACAGAGAAGACGGACAGAGAAGACGGAATGAGAAGACGGAATGAGAACCTATGGGAGGCATCACGAGCCAGACGGACACCGACCAGGCGAAGTGACAGAAAGATGCTCAATCATAGGAGAATAAAGCCCGTCTTTTGTTCAGTGAACATCAGCTTGGGACATGTTGGCGGAAGCCGTACATGAGTTGTCTTGCTCGCGCGAGATGCTCCGTGGCATCATCGCTGTCCAAGCATTCTTTGTGTGTTCGAAACCTTCAGGAATCATACGTAGAAGGAAACAAGAACAGCGACAACAAGTTTGGTTTATGAGCAAGCGCCTCCTTCTGCACATCTCTTCATCCCCATGAGACGTGGCCTTCAACGGAAAATGCGATTGCCAATCCCATATGTATCTTTTGCCTTATGCTTTATTCCAAACTAGGCGACTGCTCGGGAGCCCCCCTTGCCGAGGGCCAGGCGTGTCCGTAGTATTATGTGTCTTGTTTGTTTCTCGGTTATATCTGTCTTGTTCTCAGAGCTGAATCAGAGCTTACCGCGACGGACGAGTAGGAGAATATGATGGGCGTGTAGAATGGTTGTGTCCTTACTTCCTCGGTGGGACAGGAGACACTGGCCCAAGGTACTGGGCGCTAGCGGAAGGCGAGGAAAGTGGGAAGACTCGGTGCTCCGCCTTTTCCACAGAATTTGGAAGAGGCGGGTGTGGATAGATTCTCTCAGGTGGGCCTGACGGCATCTCTGAATGTGCCAGCATGATTGGGTGACTGTTCGAGCTAGAAACGTGGACCGAAAGAGGGCGAGACTTACAACGACATCATGATCCGAGAGGTTTCTGGTAGCGTACGTGTATCAAGCTTGGACTACGCCCCGCCGAGTGCAGGTTTAGTTGTCGTTCGATTTTCTGATACAAGATGTGTCTGCGCGACAAGCTAGACTACTGAGGGCGTTTACACAAAATTGGCTGGGGTTTGTAGGAGTGCCGGTTTACTTTGAAGAGAACCGGGCGAGCCTATCAGCAGAGCTGAACAGTTAGGCTTCTTCACGGCGGCGACGCGTGCCGACGAATTTGAACCAAGAAGAGATATTTTTGACCCATGAATGATGAGAGGGAGGAGACTTCCGTAGCAGGCACGTTCAAATGAGGTGGGAGGTACGGCATTGCAGATACGTGAGTTGAGTCAAAGAAGAACAGCACGGATTGGACTCACTGAAGATTGGCTTGGAAGAAGAGCCATTTGAATTAGAATCCGATGCCGTGTGCTGTACTGACACGATCTTGTAGGGAGGCGCATATTCCACGTGTCTACAACCCTATTTCTATCGCTTTTGAGTCAAAGCTTGAAGTGGAATCTGGAGTTTGAAGCCATCACGATATCATGAACTCCGCAGATGCGCTCACCCATCCTGCTGCTTCAGCTATGAGCCTGCAGAGTGAAATCACGCCTAAGAGAAGAAAACTGGTGGTCGCAGCCGTTCCATCTGATTTGGAGTCTTGTGTGAGCAAATACAAAGCCCTCCAGGTGCTTGCATCCCACCTTGTGGTGGTTGACTTGCGGTCGTCCCAATAGACCTGGTCAGCATGTCTGAGCGACCCTTTTGGCACACCAGCAGCTTTCCGCTGCCCACCTCGATGGCCAAGTTCGTTGGCGCCACTGTGGCCACAAGGACGACCTGCCAATCTCAGGCCTGAGTTCGGTTGGTGGCAACCCGGATCGACTTCCAACACGTCCGCGTGCAAACAGCTCGAAATGCCGATGCGGATTTTCTAGCAGCCCTGCAGGGAGAATGCGAGGAAATTTCCTCCATGTTCGCTATTTTCTACCCACCTCAGCTTCAGTCCTTAGATACGTCGTCTTCCAGCTCGACTTTCTGATTCGCGACGTCACGTCACCCTCCCCTCACTATGGACTCCGAAATTCCCCGCTTGTTGGTCAGAAGATGGGCACTTTCCGATGTAATCGTTATGCTTCGATCGAACTTTCCATCGTCATGTAATAGCTAGCCATGAGATAGAGTGAGGTTGACTTGGCTGTAATCAAAACTAAATACGTCTTTCTTACTAATCCTAAATTTCCCAACACCGTCGTGAAACCCATATCGCCCTGTCTTGTCGATATGTGAGCCTTCCAGATATCAAGTGGAAGAGTTCTTTGAGGCAGAGGTTTTGCGTGTAGCTTGGGAAAGTCAGTCTTTGTCAATAGCCAAGTTGACTCCGACAACAGGAGCCGACCTTAAAAGGTATGACCAAGAGCGATCTCAGATTGCGCAGGCAAAGGTGAGGATCTACAGCCTGAACTTCAGCTTTCATGGACTCAGTTTGTCTTCTGGCAACAGGACCGGGACTTCATGACGCGAAAGTCACTTTCTTAGCCGCATTCGCGGGCGGGGACATCGACAGCGCACTGAACGAAGAAAACTCCCTCGCATGGAACTCAAGTACGGCAAGCTTGGCGGCAACGAGTGGGATGTCCCTGAGGACATCCGCGGCCTTGACTTGCACTAGAGGACAAGTGGGCCAAACAGCATTCGAGTCGAACTTCCTAGGTTTTTTGATGAACGCTCTCATGCTTGAGGGTGGAATCTTTGAATCAAGGGCTAAATCCCTTAACACATAACTGGAAAGAGCTATGTGAAGACTCATGGGATACGTAGCAGAAAGACAAGCTATCTCTTTCTCAAGCATATAGATCCACATGTGGAAGGCATATAGATCCACATATGGAAGACATATAGATCCACATGTGGAAGGCTGGGTGTGATGACAAGACAGACCAGAGACTGCAAAGATGCTTGAATTGAAGTGCCTCATGACGAGCACCATCACTACAAACGGAGACAGCTACCTAACTATAAGAGCCAAGTATAACCCCCTGTTCCACCTTTTCTTGTCAATGACCGAATGCGTTGGTCTGCTGCGAAGGAACTCAACACCTGCTGTTGTGTTCACTCAGCTAGCTGACTCATACCTGTTCGCATGATGACATTGCCGCAAATCAACTCAGCTTTACTGAGGATACTACAAGTACAAGCCACTCTAGCGGCTGTGGTGCTTTTTGTCATGGTTCTCTCCATTCATGTGCTCTATTCCTCCTTTCCTTCAGATCTGAGGTACCCGTAGCGAACTGAATCATATGTCGCACCTCTGGAGATTGTGATGTGGAGGAAAGGCAAGGCGCCGGGAACCCAGCGTGTTCGAGTATAGCCTTTCCATTTCAAAAGCCTCGGAGAAGCATACATTATGCGTCAGGTCCCCTTGAGCTCTTGCTGGAGGCTTTGAATGGACACACGGCCTGCAGAAATTCGCCGTGACGAAGCTTGGAAAAGTGTCTGTATTTGTTTGTTTACCCAGGTCCCTCTTTACATACCAACCACCATGGGCAACTTCATCGATTTCTCGTTCTCCGACACCACCACTTCAAGGCTTTGACCGCCTTCACGGATCTACTTGCGCTTCAAAAGGCGTCAACATTCAAAGAGCTGGAGAGTGGCGGTCTAGATCGAGGGACGAGCAGTCATTCCCGAAGAATCAGGAACGGGCGGGAATTTTTACCGTCATTCAAGGCTTGCTGAAAGGGGATGTTCAGGAGTCCAACGCGGATGGTGTAGGCGACGGGCGAGAAAGAAGAGGTTGTCGTCGTCGAGGCTCTCGTGGTCACGTCTCCCCTCACTTGTTTCAGTCGCCGACCAGGCGAGACTCATTACACATGCCCAAGTTGTGAGCAAGGAGATACCGGCTCGTCTGGGACGAGCATTCCCCCATAACTTTCTCTTTCCGTGCCAGATGGATGTTGAATCTGCTGCCAATTGCGTATTCAACATCCATGAATATTGGCTCGTCAGCGTGAATCTGGTTGCTTGGCTGCAAGCAATTATTCGGCGAGATGAGGATCACTTGGCGATTGCAAAAGCACTCCCGGCTGAGCATCCACATAAAATAGGTTCGCGTCTCCATGCACCCCATCCGCCTTGAAATTCATGCTTTTGCAGGGTAACTTCTTGGAACAAGTAGCCTAACTAGCCCTCCAAGAAGCAGAAAAGGCCACTGAACCTGAAAAGAAAGACATATTGGTGAAGCTTTCAAGGCTGCAGCACTATGCTGGTAGTAATGCTTTCGCCTGTTTGTAATATGGTTAGCTCTGCCGCCATCCTCCCGCTGCTGGTCGGTAATGCGGACAACCATTTTCATCAGGGTCTTGCTGGGTTTTCATCTTGGTTGCATCGATCTTGGTGACTCGTTCAGTGATTTTTGGTTTGACAGTGTTCATGGGCTGCGTTGGGAAGAGATTATGGCAAGGTGTTAGAGGGCTGGAGACAAGGTGCACAGTGGCTTGCAGCTTTTCGGCGTTTGCGGGATGCGAAGGATGGACCCGGTGGCAGCGGCACGGGCCGCTCTGTGGGAGGGGTGCCCCATAGGGATTCTTTCGTCAGGTCCTCACCAGCGGGCGGTGTGCAGGTTCAGCACTACGTACCTAGGTACCTTAGGGAGCAGGTCAGACTTTTCACTGCCGAAACTCTGACCTGCTCCCTGAAGCACAGGCCAGCCCACTGAGGTACCTAGGTACACCAAGCAAGAAAGAAATGGAGCTGTCAGACACAAGTGACGCTCAGGACCTGCGGGCCCATAGGGGTCGGTCAGGCACCATCAGATCCTCCTCAAAATGCACCTGGAGAGATCGTGCCCCCCACAAGCCCCTGATTGGCCTGCCCTTATGATACTGATGGTATCCTAAGGGTGAATCGTCTCTCTGATTAGCCTGTCCTTACGATACCGACGGTATCCTAAGGTGATTGGCCTGGCCTTATGATACCAGCGGTATCCTAAGGCTGGCCGACCGTGAGCCTGTCCAGTCTTCGACCGCGAACCGGCCAGCAGCGCGGGCTGGAAACCAACTGTGAAATCACAGTCCCGGCGTCAGCACCTCGACCACACACCCCTCCGGACACTAAGGTAGCCACGACATCATTGCATCATCCCCACCCCCCCACCGCGATATCAACGACAGCCGACTGAGCACCACTCTGCCGAACCACCCTCCCATCACACCCGATCAAATCTTGCCCCCCAAACCATCGCGACTTTGAGCTTTCACATACCATTCGCCATTGAAACACCGATGCATCAATAAACATGGACAAGTCCTGAAAGCACAATGCAGGTGCCCCTGCTATGTTGATTGCATTTTTACGCTGTTGTGACCAACTGATGCTCTCTGCTCAAGACTGCTCTACCAAATAGATTATCTCCTATACATTCTGCTACTGACTGCATCGCCTCTGAGCTCTGCCCCAGCCCCAAGTCTACTGTCTACCACTCCACGGGAGAGGTCCTCGCCGGCTACATGAGCATATCCCAGCGTACAGAGCATCCCTTACCGCACATCTCCAGCAGGCGCGCGAACCAAGCAAGACCATTGACGACCCCCCAACTAATGACAAGACTGGCAATGATGCGAACCACCCAGACATAATCAGGCGGACGTGCAGGCTGCGCCGGTCCAGCCTGTCCTTGTGCGTTGTTGGTGGACGCGGCGGTGCCTTGGGTGGCAGGAGGTTGGCCGTCGTGTTGTCCCTGTGCCTCATGGGCGAGCGTAGCATCGGCTGGATTGGTTGTGTTCGCCAGCATGATGTTCTGGACGAATTAGCTTGAGTGCGACAGGATGATGGGACGCTACTCACGGCTCTTCGTTTGCAGAGCGCGAGGCAAAGTTTGTTGTTTGTAGTGAGAAAGTGGAAGCTTAAGGATGCTTGCTTGTGGAGGAGAGGATTGACTTGCAAGCTCTCATGGAGCGGATTACTTGTGGATGGCGCGGACTTTTATGATGCTTCTGCCCAGCGCAGCCTCCAGGTAGACGCTGGACCGACCATGATGTTTAATGGTCGCAGCCTGCATTCTGCAGCTCCTAAAAGCCATCATTCCTATGTCTTGGTCGGATGTCCGGGCCTGAAAGGCCAGCGAAACACAGGAACCTGACTGTTGCTGATGCTGCAACTGCGTTTGCAGGTGGGATACAAAGACAGTCAAAGAAGCACCAAGACAGCAGCAACTCTCTCACAGAGCTACATAAAAACAGCCGCCTGGGACCTGAAATGCTGAAGTTCCTGTCGCAAACGACTCACATGCAGCAGTCGGATGACTCTGATGCCTCTGGAACCATCCATCCCATCGCACCCGCCAGCCTTCCACCCAAGTGCCATCCACATCCTCAACAGCCCCGTATGCCTTCACGCTGAACCACCTTGAACCACCTCACCTTAACAAACGGTCCACCCCTCCCATCCATCTACTTCCAATCACCACAATGCACTGCACTTGCGACATCACAAGCATATCACTGTTTGCCACGCAACCAACAATCACACCGCAGGCATAGCCCCAGTGGACTCCAAGATTTCAAGATGAAGATGGAAACCCCTGAGGATCAGCTCACCCATCTTGTCCGTCTCTTACTAGAAGATGCTGACGCCACTGCTATGCATTCCGAGCTTGAACGTCAGAATCCACCCATCCCGGTTAGTTTTCAGCTTGCCCAGACGGCCTCCGTTGTCGCAAGGTCAGCTTCCTCCCCTCGATTTTCACTGTGCCCACTTTGCCCCTGCCGTGCATTTGCCCTTGCTGACTTGCTCCTGCCGCGTATCAGAACTGCGAGTACTACAAGGCAGAGGCTGAGAATGAGGAAAAGGTCTGGTATCGAGGAAATCTGATAGAATCAGGCCCTGAGTCTTGTGATGGATCGGCAGGGTCTGCGCCAACCGCGCGCCGACACAGTCAACACAATAAATGGCCAATTTGTCACGATGCTTTTCACTTTTCGTGCGCCACATCTGGAGACACGCGCTCCATGACTTGCTGCTGTCGCAACACAATCACAGAATGTTCAACGCAATGATGATGGAGATGCGGCTTGACATCACGCCGTCTCTTCATGGCGTCTTCGCACTGTTGTTCCTTCGCAGCTGAAACTTGGCCTCCCAGCCATCGCGACCACCTCTCCCCTCTCCTGATTTGCCAGTGCGACTCTTTCCGCGGTTTCCCGTCTCAGCGCCAATTCACCGCCGACAATGAAACTCGCAGGCACCGAACCCGAGACATCCGCCTTCTTGAATCGAAGCTGAGCTGTCCTCTACGATCTCGGTCTCTTGCTGACATACTGAGACATGCTATTGTGAAAAGGGCCTGCTGTTCTGGCTTCAAACCCTCCGAAATAGCGGCGGACAGCATGCGTCACGAGGGGCGGACGAGGCGAACTGACTACGCTGCGGGCATGGATGAGACGAACTGGCGAAGGCCTGGTTGATGCTAGATACCCGTCGCATTGATTGAATTAGCTGCCGGCTTAACAACTATCGCTTGGTCAAGGTTGTCATCGTCCAGATTCATGTCTAACGGAATCTGTGCGGCAAGTAGGAAACGCCTCAAGACCAAGGATACCGTACGCGGAACCACAGCATGACCCAAACATGCATTTCTGAGGGGCCTGCTGGCTGAAGCAGTGTTCATCGTCGCCCAATACGCCACCGCTCTCGGCTGCGAGAACGGCGACATCGTGCTGCACAATTTATCAGCATTGGACCACCGCAGTATTGCGGTTCTTCACCCTTTTCTGAGCAGCAAATTTGTCGAGATGAAGGCGACCGATATACTGTTAGATCACTTAATTGCTAACAAGACGGTTTCTGCGTCAGAAGTAATAGCACTCTATTTCCAGCAGATGCGGAGGGGGAGGATGTGCAGGTCACAACGCCGAATCTCTCGAAGCCGGTTCTCTTGGGCAGCATCACTGGCGTAGTGCTGCCCATAACAAAGTGGAATGTCGTCTCCATGCTTGCCCTATGTGTCGAGTGATGAACCATGAAGATGTACACTTTGCCCTCACAAGACAAGACCTCCAGCAGTATTCCGTTTCCGCTGTGAAAGCAATCCCGTGCCGCCGCCCGAGGGCCTGCCACCGCTTCCCTCTTCACTTGCTGCTCTTTCATGCTGCCTGAATAATTCTCTGCGCGAAAGGGACCAGTGATAGTTGACGTCCGCCCGGAACCAAACGCCTCAGTGTTTCAACGAGTGGAAACGCCTAAATTCGCACTACATACTAGCTGGCTGGTCTCAAAGAAATCCTGTTGCTTCTTTTGTTCTCAACTTGTATCCTTTTCTCCGACATTGGCTGGTTAGTGCCAAACACTGAAGTGTCGCTCACTTCTCTCGCTTCTTTGTCCAGAGCGACATCACACTTTATGAGGTTGGGGTTCTCGGAATGATTCCGAAACGAGACAATTTGAAACTGTAATAAAGTCATGTTAGCTTCAGTTGGTCCCGAGATGTGTTTCTGCACGTGCTGAGCGATGTGGGTGGTCAAGTGCGAAGAAACCACCGTCATTCATTTCGTATCCTTCCCAGTCGGACGCAGCCAAATCTCTGCTCCTAGATCATAGAGCCCATCTGCAAGTGCATAAGATGGAGAGGGGTGCCTGTATTGGCGACGGTTGGCACGCTTCTCGTGAGCCTTGGCTCTCAGGTCTTTGGCCCGATCCTGGAGTCTACCTCATGATAAGGCTTCCACTTCTCTCAGGAAACCGGCCGCTCATGCTGGCCCAGCGCCTCACGTGGATCTTCCAGCAATATCAGGCCAATGATCATGTCCTCCGCTTTCTGAGGTTTCCCTTTGATTGGTACTTGGGTCTGAGCATTCAATGCCAACGTCTACTTACCAGTGGTTGCTATCCTGCTTGATCACTGGGTTCTTTTGGCCTCGGCATTTCGGCACGATGCTTTGTTGATCTCGCCTGCTTGCCTTACCGCCGAATACGGATGGATAACGCCATCATGGATGATTAATTGGTTACATCCAAGCATTGGACATGGACGACTTTTGTTGTCTCACTACTCTTTCGAAATTTATGGCGCACCTTTTCAAGTTGTCCCTAATATACTGACATCCAGTCTGCTGAAGGCCGAGGATGCAGGCAATGTAAGTAAAGCTGCGTCCGCAATGTACAATGTTTCAGTTCACCGAAACTTCAGCCAATTGGATCGCTAAACGATCGCCAAACTCAAGACCCTGAAGATTAACTTTTTGTAGACGGCTGGTGTTAAGATGATTAGGCCGCCCAAGAACGTTGCGCAGGAAATCATTAGGAGTTGCTTACTCGGGCAGGAAGGACTTCAAACTCAAAAGTTGTGGGGATTTAGTCAAGTGACATGTCAAGGGGTCGACACGCGCTCGTGGTTTTTACTTTTACGGAGTGACCCCGACACGGAGCTCCCGAGACGCAGCTGGCAGGTGTCATAATAGCACGACATATATAATTCGCCGACCAAGGTTTGTTGCTCCGCACGCGATTTGACGCGAATAAGGATGAGTAGCGGTGGTCAACGGCTACAAATTCAAGTCTTCTCGGCACGCAATTAAACAACAGCGTTCCGTTGTGGAAATAAAACGCCCAGAACCAACTAATTTTCCGTACCACGTTTCAATTCATAGTTGCTTGTGAGCTTGTGATTAGGGCCTCCGTTCCAGTGACAGCAGTACACGCGAAGGGCTGACACCGTGGACGAACTCGGCCCACAGTAACTCTTGAAGCACTCACTCAATTTCGATATACGTGAAATCCGTGAGTCAGTCCATATGACCCAGCTGCTTGGAGAGTAATATGCGACTGTAAGTTCACGCTCGTTGCGAAAGATTCTGTTCTCGCTACTATTAGACAGCTGAAGGTTGCTTGGCAGTGATTGTCGCACACGACTCATGACATGGCATGATCCACAAAGCAGACCCTTGCCACCCTTTAGACTTCGGTTCCGGCCTCGCTACATGGTTTGTGAAGATCAAACAACAGGCAAGGAGCTATCCGACGGGAACTATCCGTGTACTATTTTAAGATATCTTTGATTATTATCTTAAAGGGCAACATAAAGCTTCACATTTCTCCTTAATTTGTTAACAACTTTCCTAGCCTCCGTTCATTTCCAACCTGCGCCAGGCGTTGCCGTCGCTCATTATATTATTTAGGACGCATAGCTGATCCAAAGCTCAACATGAGAATCATTGTTGCTCTTTCCATGGCTGCATTGGCGGCGGCGATTCCGACTGTCGTCCCTGATGAGCCTTCCTCTGTGGAACGACGTGCGCGGAGTGCCGCATGCCAAGACGGACAAGAGGCATACGCGATTTGCTTCTCCCAAGCCACGGCGGGGGGTGCTGACTCCAATGTTGTGAGTGAAGTCCACACTGTGACTTGTAAAGAGAAAGGCTGATTCTAAACGTCATCTAGTAATGCGCTGCGGTAGGTACTTCGACACTACGTCTAGCTTTCTCCACGCTAATTGGTGTAGGCCGTGAGAGCTTGTCTGGCTCTGTGCAACAACAACGTGAGGCGCTGTCTATTTAATGTCTGGATTAAGCCTACTGACAATTCAATATAGTGCTAACAGGCGTCTGCGCCTTCTGTCGAGGATTCGGGCAGCATGCATTGGTTTCTAGCTATGCTGGCAGATCTTGGTCTTAATACCGTTAAACCTATCTCGCAAGTCGCGCAAACATCTGTTCAGACCACAGCTAGCAATTGTATTATTAAATTCCGCCGTATAAACACCTTCGACCTTCCTCTTTCCACACCAGAGTGTCCGAAACTACAACAGCCTTGTCGTGCCCGTCCTAATCCAAGCGCCATGTCAAGTACGGGCCAATGCACCAAATAGAACGGATTTAAACATCCATTGAGGCCGGAACGCGTCTCACAAGAGTTCTTCGTCCACGCTTCAATGTCAATCGGAGCCTGCTCTAAGAGACCCCTGATTTCAGATTAGCTTGCAGGCGTCCTCGAGCGTCGCCACTATGTGAAGGAGTTTTGCCATTTAACATAAGTGCCTGAGACTTTTGGGATACCGTGCAGCTTCTTCTCAAATGCCTTCAGAAGATCACGATCTGCCACGTCTTTGAAGCAGCTGCAAAAGAAGTCAGACCGTTCTGGCTCACCTGGGCCTGACTCGCATGAACGAAAGCGGGACTGTTGTCTTGCCACCTTTTTTCTTGATTACGTTCGAGGCTGGAGCAGTATTTGAAGCTGGAGCGACTACTTTCAGATGGCTGTTCCGTGCTGTCTGCTTTGAGAACTCGGGCGTGGTCGCGAAGACATGCTCGATTGGGCCACATATTTTGGGCACCTGGGTAGATTGGTTCCTTGGTGCTAGAAATCATTCCTCGAACCTTTTCCTTCGCAAATGAAGCCTCGGTTAAGTCTTCTCTTTCTTCCCGGTCAGCGACCGTTGCGGTGTCTTATGGCGTCTTTCTATGAACTCTGATTGACGCCACCCAACTCGCGTAGTTGACAAAATATTTCGTGCGAGCTTTGCGGGACGTCCCGTCTCATTCTTCACCTTATAGTCTCTGCTGGATCGAAACTGTGTTGACGAATACATGCGGCATACTCTGAACGGACCATCGAAAGCCTTTAGTCGAGCCTCTTCTGTAAGTGTACGACCACGAACACTGATCTCGCATACCAGATTAGCGTTTGCTCGCCGGATAAAGCAGAACTCCGCCATTCAGCTGGACTCCATACATTATCAAGCCCTCAAGACCCTTACGAAGAATCAATAGCAGATTACGCAACAGTGGACTCGCTAGAAGTTCTCGTGAATGTCCAGCTTTCAATTGGAAATGCTGGTCGGGTTTGTGGGGGCTTTACAGTCAGCAATGTTAACTTGCGATTGGCATGGAGGATCCGGTCAACAGACATCTTAGTTGAGACTGACTCCGACGCCATTAAGAATACCCCCTGTAAGGTTCCTACTGGAGGTAAGGACATGGTGAAGCATGTTTGAGAAGCACCGCTACGCTGAACTTTTGGTTATGCTTGTAGATCCCTTGGCATTTGCCAAACGCTCTCAAATGCGATATGGATCTTAGTATGTTGCTGTCTCTGGATGCACAAGAAGTGGCAGTGATTCTATAACTGGCTTTCCTCTTGCTGTTCCAGAGTCTGCTTCTGGATTCTACCGTTTGATCCTCTTTCTTGTTGCTGTCGTTCATATAGCCATCCACCTTGAATCCACCTCTTTCCTGTTTTTGTCGCGTTCATTCTCCTTAACTTTCCCTTCAAGGCAAAACAATCAGCTGAAATAACAGATGGAATAGCTTGAAGAAGCTACATAATTTCATCTAGAAAGCTAGGGGTTGAGAAGCTGAATTTCAGATGAAGGCTCGCACAGAGAGCGGGCACAAGATCGCAGCTGCTTCAATGACCTGGTTAATCGCCCCCTCTGAGAAGCCAGTCAAGCGCAAGGCGTTCCGAGTCAAATCCGCTGTCCGATACCTGCGATGATGCAACCAGCCGGGAGCGCTTAGGAATTGAAGGAGGGGATCCCGATCGCTTCTCCATGCTTGGCAAGGAGCAGCATCTGCATTGTCGGTTGCGATGAAGGGCAGCAAGGGCGAACTCGGGATCAGGACTTGCAGCAGGTAGTGCCGATGGTCACTCTGGCAGTTCTGCATGCGCGACAATCCTTGAGTCGGCCGCAGATGCAAGAGAAAGTTGCCGTTCAAAGGTTTCCAGATAGGGTACGGTCTTGTTATCAAGATTGTTGAAAGTCAGCGTCTGGCCGCTCTGATGCCAGCCGTTCTCCCAACTAAAGACTTCGTGAGCGGCGAAACAACTGATGGGCAGCGCCCTCACTGGAATGGGCTGCGATGGGGTGGAGTTGATGTCCGACGCAGATGCAGGTAGCTGGCAGTTCAGCCGGAAATCATTCTCGGGCCCTGTATACTCCAAAAGTCAGGTCTCGGGAACAGCAGATGACTGAGCTGGTACGTCTTCAGCAGCACCCACGCCAAGGCAATCAATCAAGTTTGAGACTCAAAACTTGACTTGATCGAGTGGCAATGGCCTATCCATAATTGATTGATTGATTGATTGAACTTGACAAGTTTACTTGCCTTGCGGTGGGTGCTGGTCTCCAGGATAACCTCCAGCTACCCCATCCTGTCTGCCGTGATTTCTGTACAGGGACGGGTGTCTTCAAACATCGTTCAAGAGGCTCTGGTCATGTATCGCGCATCTCGTACCCCTCCATCCACTGATCACAGACTGGTATTCAGTTTGGCAGAAGGGACAGCTGCCGTTCGGGGATCAGCTAAGAGCTTTTTAATCCCTCACAAGGTCTAGCTCATTGGTCGGGAAAAGGTAAGCGAGTCCAGGCGGTGAATTCGTTCCATAGCATTTTGCATATCTATTGTGAGGCTGTCCGCTGGAATGGTCTACCTCAGCTGGCACTCACAAGATGTGCCTGTACATGTCGTGGCCAATGGGTCGCATGAGCAGATTCAGTTTGTTGGCCCAACCCCAATTTCGAATGAATTCTTCCCCTTGGATATTCGACATCTTGGGATGCAAGAAGCCTTCTACAGCCGGCGCAATAAGGCACAAGTCTCGAGTACTCTATGGCCCCCTTTTCCTCTATTGTCTCCTCTTGTCTCGCTGTTGTTCACAGATACTCATCCACCTTCCCAGGTCGGTGGATTTCCAGTTATCCTCACCAGGGTCACTGGGTCCCGGTTCAGTTGAAACCCCCCTCCCCTCTTTCTCTTTTGATTCATACTTGGCTTATACATCAAGTAGCTACAAGTCGCGAAGCTCGCTTCCTCCACCTACCTTCACAGTGCCGGCACAAGGCACTGTGGGGGACTCAATCTCGGAGAATACCTCCCATTGTCTTTCTTCCCTTCCAACTTTTCTTCTTCGCAGTTTGACGCCTGGAGGCGCACCTTGTTAACCGCCGTGTGACTCTCACAGGGAAATATTCGAGGGCCAGGATGGCTCACAGAGAAACCTCCATGGCCACCTATGGGGGTACATGAAGAGAGCGCGAATCGCCTCAGGCGCCAGGCATCTCCCTCTTCACACTACCACAGCCCATTACACCAAAATGTCGAGGCATAATCCCTCCGCCATGAACGCGACTTCCCCTACTCCCGCGATGCGTCACCCCTCCGTGATGACACCGCCCAGCTCGAGCCTATGAAGCTGTGAACGTCCAAGTCCGAGGACAACGCGCGGCCCAACTGCCTTCGTCAGCAAGCACGCGCTAAAACTCATCGCCAGCGCCTCCAGTGACTGCCGCCCATAGAAACCCTTTCGCACCAGCTCCCCAACATCTCAAGTACAGCGTCTCCCAACCCCAGCCGAAGACTTTGCAGGTAGTCCATGCTTTTTATGAGAAAGATGATGGACTGGGCATCTCATTGTTCCTCATCACGAGCGGTGCCCGTTCGTATTCGTAATCTTGAGTGTCAGGAGATGGACGGGGTCTCTCTGGCTGTCCGACAATATCCGGGCACATGTGTGGCGGCGAGAACTGCTGATGTCTATGTGAAGATACGTCAGGCTGGAGATGCGTGCGACTTCTTCGATTGTCATCTCCAGACATTCCAGACGCGGAAAGTACGGGATTTTATTGACCTCGCTGTGAATCCTTGCTACTAGAATCCGTTGTCCCAAAGACTACGTCTTTGAGCACCGCTTCTCGCAGATCCTGTGACTGTGCTAGCGCTTGCAACACGGCTCGCGGTGTTAGGCCTTCGTCTTGCTGTTCTTTTTGCAAATATAACATTGGCGTGTTGCAGCGTTGGGATCCCTCGATCAAGGCTAACGTCGTCGCCGATGTCGCCATCCCCATCGCAGTCCATTTCGCTGTCTCCTCTCGAGTTGGCCTGCTATCGACACTCACGTTGAGGTGTGTGAGGTTTCCAGCTGCACTGGGGATGGAGAAGATATTCCTCACAGAAAAGGTCCAACGTTCGATGGTTAGCGATGTCAGGCCAGGGCATTGGTTGATGGACTGCTGAACGCAGTGTGTAGCCCTGTTCCGCAGTTGTGCGTGGAGGTGTTCGATTCGCAGGAAATCAATCTCCATCAATACCAGGAAACGTCCTGGGGGTGCAGGACTGTTGTAAACGAGTCGTAAGTTGTCGATCTCTGCTGCGTATTCTTGTGGACGCCCACCTTCCATGATGAGATATTTGGAATCCGCCGGCTCCCAGACGATTGCCTTTCCACTAGCCCAGAATGACCGGTTCGTCCTCATTAGCGGCGTTAGACTGCTCTCCTTGTGAGCTTCATGGAGAACCATGCCTATATATTGTAGGGACAGCTGGTTCAAGTCGCTGGATGGCTTGTTGGGCGCGGACGAGGTTTCACTGATTTCGGGATGTGCTTCGGCGGCTGCTGGCACGGGATAGACTTACCTTGGCATCGCTCGCAATGAAAAGTCACGCCATCTTGGCTGGACGTGGCGACGGTCGTCGAGAAGAGGAACAATACTAAGGCGCAAACGAAGCAGGGTCAAAATTAAACGCGTTTCCTTTTCCCGGATCCGCTGCCGATGCGTTGGTCTGCTGGAACCTGTCTGTAAGCACCCTTATTTTATTCGTCGACATCACTCCCGCGTAGCCCGCGCTATTTGCGTAACGGTCTTGGAAAGCTGCCTACCCATATTCTAGCATACGAGTTTATTGTCCCGAGTAGACGACAGATCAAAAGTCAAATTGCCGTCTGTGTGACTTGTACTTGGTCCAGAGCAAAGCTGGGAGCATGTCCGTTTTATTATGCTTGCGCCCTGTGCGATGTTGGATTCCTCTTTTGCAAAACCTTTGGGAGGCAGCAGGAGACTTTGGCGTGGGTGTGAGAGTTTTTGGCAGTCGGTATTTTTCAACCCCAACCAGCTCGCCATCGCGAGCCCAGTCTTTTGTTGGATCTCTTCTGTGTATTCCCTTTCTACGGCAACCCTCCGCCGAGACTACCGCAAGCAGGTCATCACAAGCTGTACTTACAAGAAAACAGGAGCTCTGCAAGCCATCCCTTGAAATATTCGAGAAATGCCTCATCCGTGTCGCAAATGCAAGCTCAACGTTGTGGCGCCGGCGCTGGCTCGGACGTCTCACCCAGCCCACCTGAGCAGAAGTTCTGCCTCGATGGGGGCACGCAGGTCTACGTGTTTAATTGTCTCTAAGTGTCAGACTGGCTGCTTTTGGGCGTCAAGGAAATCACTTGCATTGCTAAAGAGTAAGGTGGATGAATACCTGTGATAACGTCTTGATTGTAGACATATCTATGGTCCAACCACTATTCACCTGACGTGAACGTTTGATAACATCTATCCGTCATCGACCCATCGTTCAAAAAAGAAAGCAACTTTAGTTCAGTCTGTCTCACACAGCTTTTCCAGCTCATCAAGAGTTTGGCTGGCGCTTTTCACCTGTTGTGCAATCCTTTCCGTGCAGGATTCAATCTTGGTCCTTTTCTTCTGCGAGGTGTTGGCGTCCGCCGACCTCTTGCGCTTCTTCCCACCTGCCTCAACAAGCTCCTTCTCCCAATTCCCAGCCTCGAGATGACCCTGAGAATACTTGGTCCATTCCGCCTCCGAGCCATCGGCTGCTCGCAAAAGCTCGTCTGCCCGCGCAATCAGCCGCTCGTTGAGGTGGACCATCTTGTCCTTCAACTCGGCGCAGTCATGGAGGGCTGCCTTCTCATCATTCTTGTGGGCCGAGATGCATTCCTTGGCTTGAGCAATGCGTGCAAGGCCCGTTTTGAACAAGTCTTCAAGTGCGTCAAGTGCATCATCAGCTTTCTCCTTTGCATTCGGTGCCTCAAGGGCTTTGCCGTCGTGCGGTGGCTTGCTGGCGGCCGGGCGAGGTTGACCAAACGCCTCATTCGGGTTGCCGGAATCGTCGTTTCCGTCGATGACGGGCCCGTCAGAATCCTCCATACCAATTGCGCTGTCGTCTGGAGATGCTCCCTCCGCTCCGGGGCTCACCCTGCTGGCTGCTGCCCCCATTCCAGCCCCCAACACTCTGTTTGTGTTGCTGCGCATAGCCGAGTCCGCAGAGGTTTCGTCGTTGAACACCGGCGCAGAGGTTTCCTCGTCGAACAGCGGAGACGGAGATTCGTTCGCGTCGTATGGCTGGCCCGCGTTCCAATTTTGCAGGAGACTCTCGGCGTCTTCGTCTCTGACCGATGGCCGTGCCGATCCAGTATTGTAGACCGCTCGGTCGGTTTCAATGTCCTTGCTGACTTTCTCCCACCACGACTCGGAAATGGTGGAACCCTGGCCTTGGGTGTCTTCACCGCGCGGGACGGCAATCTCTTGACTAGAGTTGTCGGAAACGCGGTTGCTGTCTTCGACCACTCGATTCCCTTGCGACTCGACTTCTGTGAGCTTGTTTCTGTGACGTTTCTTTGTGACTTCGGGCTTGATGCGTGGAACTTTGCAACGTCAGTGAACAATCATTTTCTGCAAGGGTATGAGGGATGCCTACGTCGCTTCTTGGCAGCAATCACCTCGGATGGTGTGAATGTGGTGCGCAAGTAATGTGGAGGGCGGCTGCTCTTTTCTGCGCGGCCAGCGATGATCTCTGAGAACAGAGTTGCAGCCGTGACTTCAAGGGAGTCAAGGCCGAGCCAAGCCTCTCGAGATGCGACGGCAGCTTCCCCGAACCATAAATACAGCTCTCCCGAGTGTTCCAAGCCGAGAGCCTCGAGGGCCTGGTTCCGGCGGGCTTGCTCCGACTTTTTCAGGGAATCCCAGTGTGACTCGAACCTTGCCTCGAGTACGCGACGGAGGATGGGGCCTTCGATCTCGCGGGACGCCCACTCGGCGAAGGGAATTCGCAGTCGGTTCTTGGGAAGCTTGGATTCGTGTTTCTGATAGCCAGAGGCGAGGTCGTCGTAGGCTTTGGCGAGCTGCTCCTGACTTGCCTTGAATGCCTCGGCGAAGGCTTTCACTAGCTCGCTGAGGTTTGATGCGTTCTTTGGCCCGCCTTTCGGAGGCATCGATCTGGAAAGACGAGCACCTTGCCAACCGAGGTGCGCGGGGCAGTGTTGGTGATGATTGTGGTAGTGTTGGGTGCGAGCGAAGTTGGGGCGGTTGCTGTGAAGATGCGTGCTCCAAAAAAGTATTGTCTGGGAAAGAACTCTCAAGACGATGGCGCCATGGTGGGTAGACTTCAAGCTTTATCTTTTGTTCCAAGCTTGATGACGGCAACTGCCATTTACCGAGATTATTGGATGGCAAATTGGCAATCGGCGAAAGGTAAACAGCGGAAGGTTTGGCCAGGATTTCGATAAGATAAGGCAGGTGCCACAAGTACAACGAGGGGTGAGTTGCGTACGGCGCGTGCGGTGCCCTCCGTCCCGTTCCTGTCCAAACCTAAAGCAGTAACGACGTTGGTGCTCTCTCTCTCTCTCTCTCTCTTGCAGGTTCGGCACTTGCTGGTATCAGGCTGCCTGCCACTCGACGCACCAAGCCTCAGATCTGCAGGTGGTCTGCGCGGTGGGCACCCCTTCCATGCGACCCTCGTCCGTTCTTCTGTTGGACAAGGGTCCACGTCCTCAGGCAGGACCACCTCCGCACACCTCGCCCCGCACGGCGTGGGATTCCATTGGCCGATCCGATCTCGCTTATCTGATCTCGTCTTATCTCCGACCAAGATCTGCCGGCACAGGCTGGGTTCCCTGCGCGCAGCTTTTGCGTGCCAGCTGTTCCGCAACTTGGCAACAAGGTAGTTGGCAGCTGTCCACTGACCACCCACAACCAAAATCACCTTGCACAACATTCGCGACAAATGACAACCCAAAACCCACCCCATCCTGCCCATCATCTGAACCAATAATGCTTTGCGCGTGCTAATCAATCATTGAAGAGCGCACTCGTCAAGGTCGCAAAGAGGGAGCATCGCGGTCCGGCCAGCCACAGTGCAAGCCTGCGGACCAAAGGGTGACGCGAGCGAAGTGTTGCATGGGATGACCAAGGTCCGGCCTGCTCACCTAACTCAAGCACCCCACTTCTAGATCCTTCTTCAACACGTCTTGGATCCTCTGGCACACCTCGGGGTGCATTCGCCGCATGCTTATCGTGTCACTGGTAACTTCCTGCTGACTTCATCGTCTGCCGATATTCACTGGCAGTTTCAGCAACCACCAGATTTGCCGGTGCCCATCTACCTGGTGCCTGGTTCTCATTGGTAAGCTAGGCAGAGCTCTCGCATTATAGAAAGCGGCTGGGAGAAATGGCTTCGCCCAAAGGATTCTCGTCATGCATGCACTTTACTCATCCATGTCAAGCTGGATTCGTGTTAAACCCAGAAGCTCCCGTGAGAGTAGCAGCTCTTCTCTGCGTGCGTCCAATAATGATACCTTGACGAAATCACATGAAAAAAACTTAGAGTTTGGTTTCGGTTCACGGGAAACCTTCTTGGGACAGCTTCAATGGCCGAAGGAAATTCCGCGATGTTCGGGCTGGACCGTGCTGACTTGGGCGGGTGCTTCAGTGCTGGTGCCTGTGCTCTCAGTGGCTAGATGCTGATTCCAGCGCCAAAATCGGCCACTCCTTCCGAAAGCTGTCATAGCCGCGGGAGCTTTTGAAGCCCGTGGCCCACAAGCCTCCAATCCAAACGCTCCCACCTCAACCCGTGATCCCATCAAAGCCGTCCTATTGGGAGAACATCCCGTTGCATTGACCAAGGCCTCCTTATTATTTCATGACCTGAGAGCCCAGGGCTTTCCCCTCATCACATCAGGTTTCTGGATCTGCTTCGAACTTTGCTCGAGAAAAGGGTGCGGCATCGTGTGCAAACGAATTCTCAGCCGCCTGCCACGGTGGTGCGAATTCAGACATGTACCTGCTAAATCACATGAACTGATAGCACGGCGCAACTTCACAGGCAGGAGCAGAGAGGTATGTAATCCCTGAACCCCCCACTGGTGTCGTAGCTCTCGGCAGGGGAGCCTTGGGTGCTGCGACAAAGACAGGTTGAGGGCGACTTGACAACATCGGAATCTTTGCGTTGGCAGCTGTCTATGTCAAAAAGGTTCTTTCTGGATTTGGATGCTGGTATTCAGATACATTCAGAGAGTGCTATTACGTAGCTCAATCCAGGAATTTAACGAGAAGGACGACAGTTGGTGGGACGCTACATAGAATCCGCACGCGGGCGACGCTTCGACAAGGCTTGGCTGTCCTTTGGCGTGCATGGCGAGGCTGAAAAGATAACGGATTTGTTTTGCTTAATTCGAGTTGGTCTGCAAAAGTGGTAGCTCTGACAGCAGGCTGAAAGGGTTCGTCAGGAGCAACCATAGGTAGCGATATTGGCATCATCTGCCGTTTGCAGATGGCAGGACGCGTGCGGCACCTGCCAGACAACATGATATGGAATGTCATTTCGATTAGTATCATCGCCACAGGCGCGGGCAAACCAAACGTGGTCCAATGCGAGTAGCCAGCGGCGTGGTCAGCGTTGCTGCGCTTGTCAAGCTAGACGACCATGATGGCGATTGCGACGAGAAAGAAGACGCCGATTCGGTTATCAGCGGCGCGGCCGTAGGCCGAGAGGCGCCTTGCTGCTACGACAGAAGTTAGTCGAGGTCGGCAGGCAAGGCAGCGAAGGATTCCGACACACCCCGCCGAGACGAGTGTGGTCAGACGGTCGAAGGATGTACGGTGCGGCGATAACTCGGGATGCAGGGCGCAGTGCGGGAGAAGGGCGGTGCAAGGTAGGAGAAGGATAGGCGAGAAACTACAAGTGATAGAAGACACTAGAGTCGAGGAAGGCAGTGTCTAGTGAAAGAGATGTGATCAATGAATAGCAGAAAAGACATGTGGTCTAAGACTCCGTGACCAACTTCACAGCCCGCGGTCTGCCGCATGTTGGAAATTGATTCCTTTTTGCCTGAAAATGTCCTTTAGAGGAATTCAATTGCATGTTGGCCGGCGAGATGACTCCGACCAGTGGCCAACATCAAACATGAAAAATACCATGATTTCCCCCAAAGATCTGAAGAACAACGTGATCCCTCCATGAACTTGACTTCAGAGAGGTCTTCCTTTTCCATTACCAAGCTCAAGACGATGGTGAATTTTGAGATAGTCAGGGTGTAAATAACAAGATACTGAGGACGCTGATGAAGCCGGCTTGAGCTCCCTTGAGATTTCCAGAGTGAAACCCCAGCGACAGGATCCAGGTCGCCGTCGTCGTTTCTGTTACCGTTGCCGTTGCCGTTGCCGCTACTGTCCTTCCTGGCGCCTTCCTTCATTCTCGTGCCCTCTGCATTCCCTCCTCACACCATGTTCATGTGGAAACTTCGGCAGATGGCTCCACCGGTTCTTTGGCACGGATCAACTGCTCCACATTCGGTTCCGATTAGCGTCCGAAAGTGGAGCTATCGCCGAAAGCCGTCTCTTCCGCCGTGGACTTGCGGCCGACGGCTTGCGCTGCTCCTCCTCCCGACAGCCGCCAGAGGCCCAATAACACAACAAACACTGCAATAACATAACATGAATCCGTAACCCGCAGATCAAAATACTCATCCAATAACCACATTCAAAACACAGCTATCCGCGTCACCTCTCCCTACTCCGAGCCGTCAACTTCGCACCCATGGCCTGACAAGAACAAGCCAGTCCCGCCGCCGCCACATTAGCTAGCCTAGGCACCTCCAGCCTGGCCCTAATTTAAAGCTCTCCTCAAGACGTCGGCCCCTGCATAACAGCCATGATTATCGGACTCATCGTCGGCCTTGCCGTCAACATCTGTCATCGTCACGTCTAACCTCGACAACACGGCCAGTATCTTCCTGTCCCCATCGACCTGGACCTGGACTTTGGAGGTCTTCAATGACTGCTTCCATGGCCTTCATTGCAAATTCCGTTGCTCGAATACGGCGGCAATGGCGACGTTGAAACTGACATCTGAGCAGCAGCAGCAGCAGAAGTCTTGAAACCTTGGTCTGAGAGCTAAGCTTCCGCTAACCCACTGGACTAGCATAGCAGCAACCTCCGTCCTACGATAGAGCAGAGAAAGTCTTCTGTGTGGCTGGGTATAGCCTAGCTCTAGCGGGAGCTCGACACATCTCCAGTGTAAGATGTTGTCCTGGAAGAAGGCGGGATACTGGGTCGCATGGTTGCGGTGGGTTTTTTTGAGAAGGCTCTGGGTCAGGGCAGTGGATATGTGTTTCAGGGGTTGTTTTCTGAAGGTGAAGCACAATTATCATTCAATCTACTGCCTCGCAGAGACATGAACAGATGCATCGGGGACGCCAGCAGTTGCAGCCTTCCTCTCAGCCATCTATGGCTGGTCATGCTTTCTCAACAGGATCCTGACGGCCGGGGCTTACATTGTTGCTTGTGATCGGGTTGTCAGCGGTGATCAGAACGGCGTGGCAAGGTTCGTGGAACAGGGTGCATTGTTGGGCGTTTGCGCTGTAGTTCGTGCGATCGGAGTCAGAAGGAGAGCCACTCAGCAAGAGAAATCGGTCGATCAGAAAGAGGTTTGTCTAGCACTGTTCGGCCCTTTGACTGTAGCAGTTTTGATGCCTTGGTCGCTCATATCAACGCCATGAACTCTGCCCCCGTATGTCCACGAGGGCTTCACCATGCTGTCTTTTCGTACCGTACATGCGATCCCACATTCCCCCCCAGTCAACATCAACCAACTCAACCCCGCTCTCAGCATCAATAATAACAATTAAAGCGATGACCGCGCCTACTTTGCCATTCAGGTTGGCAAGCTCTGCATCCACGAGTTCTTTGTCTCTCCATTTCGCTGGAACAGGCTCCAACCTGAGTGTTGTCCGTCGTTGCTCCCCGTCCGCTCTCCTTCCCCGGACTCTGCCTGGCTTTATTGTTCAATGCCAGGGCTTTGTCCGCCTTATGCCCTCCATATTTGCCACCTTTGGCTCGCCCTTGAGCCTTTTACCTCTCAGGCCCCATTTCGGTCTCGTCAATGCTGCTTCAGCACCATCTTGTTGCCCTTTCTCGGCTGTCGTTGTCGCCACCGTCTTCCTGCCTTCATCCCGCGATACTAAGAGTGCCCCGACCGGACAGCATCACACCCACACATCGCGCGTGCACACAGCTGCCGTCGCCGTTAACCATGGCCTGCTCGATAAGCCGCTGCTCGTCGCTCTGGCTTGCTACCCACAGCGCTCGTCGGCAGGGTGGACGAGCCTGTTATTTTAGCTACTCCCTTGCTTGGCGCGAACAGAACCAAGGCTTTGATACGAGAGGCTTAGAGATTTAGCTCCGGCTGATAGCAGAGCGCGAGTGCAGTGTTCTAGCAGGTTAAGTCCTTTCTAACAGGGATAGAATTAGTAGCTTCTTCTTGTTCCAAGCGAAGATTCCTACAGGTTAATCATTTTACAAGTCGAAATGTTTTCAGATATCCAGTTTTCAGTAGATCGAATTTCTTTAAGAGCTCGAACTTTAGGTTAGGTTCTTTGAGAAGTCGGATTCTTAAGAGGTCGGATTCTTTGACAGGTCGGATTGTTTGAGAGGTCGGATTCTTAAGAGGTTGGATTCTTTAACAGGTCGGATTGTTTGAGAGGTTGGATTCTTCGAGAGGTCAGATTCTTAGAGAGGGCGAACTTTAAAAGGGGTCGAAGTTTTTAAGAGGCCGGATACAATTGAGTATTCGGATTCTTCTAAGGGTCGGATCTTTCCAGGGGTCGGATTTTTCCAGGGGTCGGATTCTTCCAGGGGTCGGATTCTCTTCTAGGTGAAGTAGACTGAGGACGAGACTACTGACGCCTGAGTGGGCATGTGAGTAGTTCTGGAGGCAGCAGCTGTTAGAGGAGGAGGATAATAATAACGAACTGATCTCCTCGGCTGCTACAGCTAAGCGCCGGAGCTCTGCGTATCTAGTTCGTCCAGTCCCAAGAAACTTCTGCTGTCATGCGATGCAGACCGAGACGCACCACCAGCGTCCCCGACATAAACCTCTGGCCGCGGATGCCGAAGCGCTAGCGGCTATAGTGAAAGCGGAAGGGCTGTAACGTCATATGGCTGCATAGAGGAGCGTCTAGCAGCAGGTCGAGCGTGCGGAGGATGCTGGGACCCAGGTTTAGAATGCGGCTCAGTCAGTTCCAAGTTCTCCGACGATGCGCTCAGCACAAAAAGTGACGTATTCAATAGAAATCGTCGCCCAGGAGGAGAAACACATGAAAGCTCCCTTTTCCTTCTGCAAAGCCGTTGATCTGACCACGACAAATACTGTTGCTGACTCTCGGAGTCCCTTTGCTGTTTGGCAACTTGGCTACTTCGCATTCCCTTTAAACGTCTTATCGAGGCTCTTTGGTGGAGGCCTGATGACCATTCTGGTAACTTCAATAGCCTGTAGTTGTATTTGAATGGTTCTCAGAGTCGAGAAGCATGTTCCATCGCGATGGCTAGTGTCATGACCACCATTTAAGTCCGCCATGCTCGCGAAAAATGGCCATGAATACTTCCTAGGGCTCAATAGATGTCTTTTCCACTTCGAGAGGGGCTGTGGAGCCTGCGTGGAGGGCAAGCATGACCTCCGAGCAAATGCAGTAGACGTTAGTCAGTTTGACTTATTTTGCTTGTAACATTGTCAACAATGTCAAGCCATGGCGATTGCGACGATGATGAAAGATACGCGTGCTCGCTCCACCCAAGGGTGACACGCCGCTGTTCCAAATATCACTCAGGACCGTAGCAGAAGTGGTGATAGTGTTCCAGGAACAAGACTGTTGCCTTGGTATTGGAAGAAGACGATTGCCAGAGCATGAGCTTTGGGTGGACTGCTAAACAGCTTGGATGAAGAGGTCCTGGCTAGCACTCATTCGCAGCCTCATCTTCTTCCCGAGTAAAGCTCCCAAGTGACTGCCTCATTGGTGGAACAATGTCTATGTATCTGTCCGATCTTGAGTTGGATTACGCTGCGAAATGATAGGGTCCGTCAAAGCCAATGAACAGGATACAAGCGAAAAGCAAAGGCGTGGAACGCACAAGAACACTAGAAAAAGACTGCTTGCTTCTCCAATCATTCTCGGGAGCTTTGACGTCGGTCCGGCTCTGTTCAATATCCAGGTGTTGACATTGTGCATCGCAGGGAGGCAAGCCAGCGCCATTTACATCTGCATGCTTCCCACCCTCACTGAACTCACACTTCTCCTTCCAATCGATGGATTTTCAGCTCGCGAAGGTCTTGCGGGCGCCGGCTTCCGGTATTCCCCCACGCTTGAGCGCTGATCCATCCGTGATGACGGCCCTACGTTGAAAGCCCCAATGGCGTTAGACAGCTGCCCATTGATGTTAGCAATGCCGATGTGAGTGGTAAAAGTTGCAAGAAACACCCGTTCCAATCCGTGGAGCTCGTGCTACTGTCACAGCCAGCGGACGAAGACGTGCAGTGGTGCTGGGTACCGGATTCCCGACTGACCATCCATCAATGCTCCTGATGCCGGCCGGCTGCAACGACAACGCTGTGCTTTCTCTTCTGTCGCTGTTACTGAAATCACTTAAGTCAAGTAGAGGTTCCAAGCACTTTCATCATGTTTTGAGTGATTCAGGCCATGTTAATGGACTGGGTTCTGGGCATGTGACTGTGGTGAGTAGGATGCAGGCCGGGAAATTTCACATCTTGCCTATCAAGCAAACAACTCACTACGTTGAGAGATGTGTCTGTGTGTTATCTTACGCCGATGCGTCCCTGTTGTCTTAGGGCAAAGGGCGTCCAGAATTCATGTACCTAGGCTTATCGAACTCAAGAAAATAAAATACAGCAAAAATTCAAGAATCAAGTTACAATACAGTTGAAGATAGTAAGATCATGTCAGACGGCTCCTCCAGGTATGAAGAGCGGCCGGTGAAATCGGTGCATGAATATTTCCCGAGCAAGTTTGTCCGTCGTGTCTGCGCACCAAGTTTCGGAACATGGGCTGGTGGGAAGCCTCCCAAGCGTGTGCTGTCTGGCGCAGAGACGAACGCACATGTTCCAATGCCCTGACTTTTATTGCACTCTCGTCATGAGCCTTCCACGCCAGCGAACTGACGTGATGCGGTGTTCGAACCAGTGGAACACAACCGCGTGAAAAGGTCGGTGTTGGCTGCTGCGGGCAGCAGAAAGTGCAGATACAGTCGGTCCGGGTGACGGCGACATCGCGTGGACAGATGCGAAGCGGCATTGAACTCAAGGTCCTGGCTTAAGTTCTCGTTGCTGTCAATGACGGCGTCTTGTTGGGAAACTTTGATTCTCCCCTGTCTCAGGATTGAATATTGAGGTCAACTTTGGCTTCTATCAGACCGACAGACCGTCACTACTACGTAGCGAATGGTTAACGACAGGCAGCCCCTACATTGACCACTGCATGATTGTATTGATATCCTCTCCATAAATGGTATCTACAGGTGCCAAATCATAGTCCGATCAAATACAATCGGTTCTTGGCTTCCACCCGACACAACATGACGGAACATCCTCCCCAGGTTCGACGCCAGTCACCGCCCCAGTTCCATCCCGTCTCTCATCACGCGACTGTCAAGCGCCATCGGCTCTTATGAACAGCGCCAGGCCAAGATGTGTGTATTTCGATCGGCATCTTCTGTTCATATTCAGTGCGGCTGCCATCCACGCCGGACAATTGCATCGGCTTCCGCGGTAGCGAGGGAGGTATGGCGACTAGGGAGAGCTCGATTCATGAATCCTCCTCCTTCTCTCTCAGATGCTCGCCTGGCCTCCCTGGTTGGTGCTCTTGGCTTTAGAATAGACCGCCTTCGGTTCCCTCGCTGCGGCCCTCGCCATTGTCGACGTCCATCGGCTCGAAGATAACCACAGTCGAGGTAGCCTTCCCCGCCCCCTTCACTGCGCTGCTAGCTCCGCCATTATCCAGATCCACAACAAAGAGCGACATCTGCACAGCTTTCAGCTGTCCCTTCGCCTTGCTGCTGCCCCCGCCATTGTCAACATCCATCGGCTCCTCCGCTGCCCCCGCCGGTGTCAACGTCCATTGGCTCAGTAGCCGGGACAGCGATCCGGACCGGCATCCGCCAATCTTTAGCGGTTTTCCTACGCCTCTTTCCTGTTTGTGGCATCTGCGACTATGGTATGCACCAACATGTGTTCCTGCCGACGATACGTGCAGCTCGCCATGAGCATTAATAGGAAGCTGTAGACACAGCCAGAGCAGAGTCCCAATGCCAGGAGGGGTCATCGGCCGGCACTGGATTCTCCGCCTGGGGCAGCGATACCAACACCCAAGAACTACACGGCTCCCAACCCGGCGCGCAAAGCTACTGCTGCCCGTAAGTCGGGCCACGGAAGGATGCTCAAGACGTACGGAAAGGAGTCGCCTGAGAATGTGTCGAGCCGTCCACCCAGCATGACAATCGTGGCTGCGGGGGCAGATGATGACGAGACGCCAGTCCCATGATCGCAGGAACAGGCTCGGCAACTAGCGTAGGAGCAGATGAGCGCGATTGTGCGGGTCCAACGGACGGCGAGGGAGAAATATCTTTAGGTGGGAGCGCTTGGCAGGTGACGTCTTGACTTGCAAAGTCTTGGCTGGTGAGGCGCTCTTCGCAGGTCGAGGCTTGGGGGATCTGATGTGAGACGTTGAGATTGAAATTTCGGCGCAGCTCCTACTCCCCTTCAAGGAGACTGCAGAACATCCAATCTCTTTGGGGGAACTACTCGGGAAACACCATACGGGCACTTTGACCTCCACGCTCAGCCAGTTGGGGATAGCAGCAGGAAACCCTACTCATTCACGCTTGCGCAGCCAGGTCCTCTGAATTTTGCAAAGTCAAACGAGTGCTCTGGCCGAGTGGTCTGACGGTGGATGTAGCGACCTCAGTCTCCTTGGTGGGACTGCGAAGGGGTTGAAAGCGAACTTGACGCCAATGTACGCGGTCGTATCAAGTTGGTGATGGCCGTCTCGTCATTGAGGCGGTGGGAATGCGGAAGGCAACGCCCCCAGATGAACCAGTCTGCTCCGCAGTCAGAAGAATCATGGCGATTGTGTCCGCACCTCGTGTGCTAATCCCAGTCTGCGTTGTTGTTCCAAGCCAGCGAAGATATCGACCGACATGGTCGTGAATCAAGACTCGCAGATGATATGTTTGTGCGTTTCGGTTTCGCGGGCCAGGGAGCGGAAGTTGTGATCGCAGAAGCATGATGTTTCGGAGAACGTCGGGAGGTACGAAAAGGAAAGGTCTGGGTAGTAGAACCCTGGTGTTGCCGTTGCCTGTGCAAGCTGGTCAGCATGCTTCTCGGCTGGCAGAAATTGATGGTCCTCGAGCCAGAGACCTTTTTCATCGAGAAATCCGGCGATGGTCTTTCGCGCCTGTCCTAGCCGCAGTGCTATGTCGAGTCCGAGTGCACTGGCAGTTGGCGGGAGATTCGGTGAAGGATGAAGGAGAAGTTAGACAACCCGGGCAATTCCTGGCGCGAACCGTCTGCCGTGCATGGTGGCAGTTGGGCTAGGTAGGTGCTGCACAGAGTGGCTGCCGATTTTAGCGCTGGAATCTGCGCCCCACCCACAGATTACCAGGTTACCATATGGTAACCTGGTAACCTGGCCGTTCCCATAGGCATGAGCTCTGGTCGCGCTCATGAGTGGTATTCGTGGACCGTTCATCGGCGAGATGAAGCGAGGGTGACTTGGCAGATACATGGGTGAGCTTGCTGTCGGAGAGTCTGGACATGGATAGGTTGGTCGTTGGATTCATGGGTTGTTCTTTGGATGTCGTCGATGTAAGCCTGGAAAAGGGGACTCTTGTTTCGGAGTGCTGCTCGACATCCCTTGTGGCTGGTGTCGGTGCCTGCCCTCCAAGTGCGCCTCCATGCCTTCCAAGTGGCAGTTGGGCCTGCTGTTCCAAGGCAGTTGCCCTCTGAGGAAGGACGGCTCTGATCAGAGCTCTTGCCGAAGCTCTTGTCGGCTGCAGCCTGTAGTCCAGTGCCCATGGGTAGCCGAAAGTCAGCTACCCAGAGAGGAGTTCCACACATCTCATTGGCCGACACAGACGTGCACCCTGGGGGTGCGCTGAAGGGATGCTGCGCAACGTCGTGCTGCACCACACCCAACCGGACAGCATCCCGCATCCAGCATCATCACCTCCAAGTCCAAGAGCTCGACTCGCGGGAATTACAACTGTCCAGAACACTCAATAAACATCCCCAAAGTACCTTGGTGAAAATAACGAAGCCCGCCGTCCCGCCCCATGACGTACTCTTGCCAAGGTCAGAAACTGACCTTACGTCCACCTCACCATGCGGTGCTGTAAGGTAAGGTAGCCCGGTACCTAGCCAAGCAGCACGGTTCCAGGGGGTCCGAAATCCGCGCCACGTCCCGGGCTGCAACCGCTCGCGTCCACAGAAGGATCTGCCACGCGTCAGCACGCGATATCATGTGACCCATGAGCACGAGCCACGTTCCAGCCCCAGCACATGCCGACCGCACCATCTCTCCGTCCTCATGGCGTCGCCGTTCAAGGCTCATGCATTTTCCTTCCACCGACGAAGCGGAGAGGTGCAGAGTACTCCTGGAAAGAAATCATCCCTAGGCGAAACCAATCTTGCACCATTCCCTCGTGACCATCCTACTTGACATCACCGACAAGAAATTCGCTGTGGACGCGGACAATGCCAGGTTCTCGTCTTGCCTCATGTCATTCATTGGCTGTCCTGCAAAAAGCGCTGGTGCAGAGCGAGTTCATGGGCTCTCGGAGTGTGGAGCTGAGGCTTTTGAGGAAGGGCCTTCAGACGCATCGATTTTGGTGGAGTCGTTCTCGGACGCATCGATTTTGGAGGCGCGTCCGAAGCAGTGCGTGCGAAGGAGATGGAAGTTGCGGCCAGGCAGGCAGTGGCTTCCATTGACCTGCCACAAGGGAAGATGCACTGACAGCACGGGTCCCACACAATCTGGACATGGTGAAATGCCTCGGCTTGAACCGACGCCTGCGCATTGAACATGGAGCCGAAGTCACATAATTCGGGGTTTATGCAAACGCGATCCATGCGGGTGGTCACGAAACCTCCACGGGACTTCTCCAAGTGTATAATTCTCCTGTGGTTGTGATGACCTGCGCCAGCTTTAAATGTACCTTGCGAGACGGTAGTCGGCCGGGCCCGGGCCCGAGGCCCGAATCCCAGCCCGAATCCCACCTTTACGTAAGGGATCAGCCACACTACTTTATAGCTAGCTACGCCTAGCGCTTATAGCTAGATTAATTAAGCTACTTCACGTAGGTTATAAGCCCTCTAAATACCTAAATCTATCTACTAGACAGTAAGGTTATTCCTAAGTAGCTATTAGGACTCTAACCTCACAGTTTAGTAATTACTAAAAGGTAATTAATAGATTACTAAGCTGCAAAAAGTAATACTTCTAAGTAGAGATTGCAGCTATTATAATATATATCCCCTACTTATAAAATCTCCTCAGCCTCTAAGCTGCTAAAGTTAACAATTATTTAATAATTACTATAGTTATATAGTAATAACTACTTAATAACTATCTAATAATTATATATAACTATTATTTAAACCTCTTTTAAACTAACTAAATTAATTAAATAAATTAATATATCCTTAACTAGTAATCTAACCCTATCTTTTTTTAGCTCTACTAGAAGGGGATTATCTTAGTCTAACCCTCCCCCTTCTTCTACTATAGACTTTATAGCTAAAGCAGCTATATAGAAAGTAGCTAGCAAAAGATTAAATCTAAGAAGTCTAATATATAATACTATCCTTAAGCTAACTAAAGCTATAAGCTTTAAGTTATAAGAGATTAATCTTAAGAACACCTTTAAGGTAATAAGATTACTCTTCTACTTAATAGAAGAGGGAATACTAAATAGATATAATAGAGATATAGTTTTTAAGGAAGATAAAATAATAGTAATTAAAGATCTAAGCTTTTTAGGTGATCTAATATTTATAAGTTTTATACTTACTAAATAGTTACTTATAGAGAAGATCTAATATAATCTCTTAGAAGAAATAATTAATAATAGTTTTTCTATTATAGCTTTAGCTTTTTATATCTTTATTAAGACTAGAGAATATACTTAGAAGTTTAATAAGCTAGCTATAAGTAAAATTTATAATAATTAAAATAGAATAACTAGAGTTAACTATAGAAATACTAAGGATTTTATATAAAATCTTCACTCTATTTTTAATAAACTAAATAGTTCTAGTATAAGCTTATTAACTATAGCCCTCACCTATAGACTTATTTAAAGTTTTAGACGTTTTAATTAAATTAAAGCAGACTTTATAGAGAATAACTTTATTATAGGGATTTAAAGCTATAATAACTTCTTATAAGAACTTAGAGGCTTAAGTGAAAAGAAATAATATAAGCAAGCTTCTTAAAGTATTAAGGCTCTATTAAATAAAAAGAAGTTTACTATAAAGAAGTAAACTTAAGCACCTAAGTTTAAGAATACTAAGGTATAAGATCCCTATATCTTATATAATATTAAGCATCCTAAAGACCTTTATAGGTATAAGATATATAGCTACTATCACAGAAAGATAACTTTATACCTTAATAAGTATAATAAATACTCCCTTAAGCACTATAAGTACTACACTTTATTATATAATAAGTTTAAATATATTAATAGATTATAAACTTAGTAATTAATAACTTAAATATCTACTTTAGTATTTACCTTAAAAAGTTAAACCTAAAATAGTATTTTTAGAAACTCTAATATTAAATAAGATATTAACTACTAATCTAAGGCTTATATAGATACCTTAATAGCTTAAGCTTAAAAGAGGACCTTTCTATTATTCTTAGTAAATAACTTTAAAGTATCTAGTCTATACTTTAACCTTTAATCTCTCGCTAGAGATCTATATAAAGTTAAATATATATAGAGAGTTAAGAAGTAACTAATAAAGAGATCTAAACTCTCTATCTATAGTTTTACTAGCTAAACTACTAAAATAGAAACTAATAGTTTCTTTATATATAATGCTATTAAGGAAGCTAATAAAGAAGAAAATAATAGCTAAAAAGTATAACTAAGCTAATATATTATATTTATAGCCTCTATTAGGAGAACAGACTTCTTTATATTAAATACTAATACTAGTAAGTATATTTTTAATAATCTCTCTATCTTTAAAGACCTTAGAGATCTCCCTTAAAGATTAACTATAAACTATATAAGTAGAAAAAACTAAATTAGTTAAGCTATTAGTATAATTAGAGTAGTTATTACTAAGCTAAGTAGTAAAAAAACTACTTTCTAACTATATAGTACCCTTTATAAACTTTATAATATAGTATAAATTATTAGTATTAATCTTCTTTAGAAGATAGGTATCTATTTTAATAGTTTAGATAATACCTTAATTTATAAAGATATATTTAAAGCTATTATTAATTTTAAATAGGATATATAAGTCCCTTAGCTTTAGATCTATCCCTCTAACTAAAGTAATAAATTTAGCTCTTTTAAGCTAAATTACTAAACTTTTTATACTTATCTAAAATATCTATCTAGAGAGGTAACTATTACTACTGCAAGAGATACTAATATAAACCTCTTTAGAGTACTTCTTATAGGATATAAGTATTATATCTACTTTATAGTAAAGTTAATATAGCAACTTAGTAATAGATAATAAGAACTACTAACTTAAGCTTTTTAAAAGCTTTAGATTAACTTTTTAGAACTAATACTATAAAGCTTTAGAGGTATTACTTATAACCTCTATATTATAGAAGCCTTTTTAACTTATAGATAGTTCTAAGTATTTAAATTAAAAAAAGAAGTAGCTATTTAGCTATAAAGTTAGTTTCTAAAGAAGATTATAATAATAAATAGTATTATTTACTTCTCTAAGGTTATTATAGATAATAATATAGTTTTTCTTAAAGTAATAAAACCTTTTACTTAAGAATAAGGTTTCTATCTAGAGATAGTAGTACCTCACTTTTATTAGTAGAATAAGGGAGCAAAAAGCTTTAATAAAGCTATATAGCAAAAAGTATAAGTAATATATATAGAAGCTAGCCTTTTTAAGTCCTTTTAGCTTTAGTTAATAAAGACTTCTATAGAAGTTAGAAATCTATTATTTAATAGTAAAAGTAATATTAGTCCTTATAAGAAACTAATAAATACCCTTAATATATCTCCTGCTATAAGAAAACTATATATATACTACCTCTGCTACTAAAGCTGCTAAGCTTATATCTATATTTACCTAGATAGCTATCTATATATAAAAAGGTAGAAGATAAAGCTTAAAGCTAAACTTAAGAGATTTATAGGATATAATAGCCTCTATAGTAATATCTTTTATATCTTTATTAAAAAGACTAATAGTATTTAGTAAGTAAGAGATATAATATTTAAAAAAGATAAAAGAGAGCTTCCTCTAGTTAAATTTAATAACTTATAGCTAAAAAAAGAAGTTAAGCTAGAGACTTATAAGTATAAGAATAAACTACTAATTATAACTTATAAAGCTGAAATCTAGCCTTATAGACATTATAAGCTATATATTAGCCCTACTGAATAAGAATAATAAGAGGAAGAAATAGGTAATTTATATCTAAAAGAAGCTTAAGAATTAGAAAGTAATAATAAGTAAGAATAAGAAGATAAGCTTCTTTAAGAATAAAAAGAAGTTAATAATAAGGAGGGTAGTTTACTAACCTTAGATCTAGAACTATATATATTAGTACTAGATATTAGTACTATAAATATATAAGTATAATTAATACTAGAAGAAGTTTCTTCTTTATAATAATATTCTTTTACTACTCTTCTAAAGTAATATTCTCTTATTACTCCTCTAAGATAGAGATCTCTTATTATTCCTTAGTAATAATAATTACTAGCTAATAATCTATAATAATAATAAAACTCTCTTAGTGTTTTACTTTAAACTTCTTACTTAATATAAAAAAGACTAAAAGGAAAACTAAAGAGAAGTAGTAGAAGCTTTATCTTTATAAGATTACTAAGAGTAACTACTTCTTCTTCTATTTAAATAACTTAAACACTTAAAACTTAGGTGCTATATAATATAAAAAAGTTTAATAAGGAATTTAATAAGATAGAAGCTATAGAGATTAACTTAATTAATAATAAAATAGATTAAAAACTAATTATTTTTACTTTCTTAATATCTAACTTATTATAAGCTTTTAGCTTAGAGATTTACTTATTTATAACTTTTAGGAAATAAGAAGTAATAAAAGAGAGACCTCTAAAGTTAGCTATTTTTAATATTATAAAGACTTAGGTTAATAGCTTATAAGAAATAGACTATTAGTAGCTTTAAAAGCTTTTAGATAGCTTTAAATATCTCTTAAGTAAATAAGTATATAATAAGAAAGTTACTATAGATAGAAAACTTAATAGAGTTAGAATAAAATAAGTTATATATAGTAACTTTTAAGATAAAGATAATAAAATAGTTTATACTACTATTACTAATTTTATTACTTTATAAGTTTTCTTACTAATTATAGCACTTAAAGATCTAGAACTTCACTAAGTTAATATAGTTACAGCCTTCCTAAATACCTTTATAAGAGATTAAAATATCTTTATTACTTAACCTTATAAGTTTAATAATAGATCTAGCTAGTTCTATAAATTAAAAAGAGCTCTCTATAGACTAAGAAAATCTCTTCTTCTCTAGTATAAATAAATTATTACTATCCTTAAGCAATTAGGGTTTAATCTACTCCTAAAAAAACCTTATATTCTTATTAATAAGGATAGCATTATAGTATTACTTTATATTAATAATATACTTATTAGTATACCTAATATTAAGTAAGTTAATAACTTTAAAAACAACTTATATAACTTCTTTTAGATTAAGGATTTAAGTGAAGTATAATAATTCTTTAGGTTTAAGATTATTTACTACTATAAGATAAAACAACTTTAGATCTTATAAGCTAAATATATTAATAATATACTAATAGAGAAAGGTATTATTAGATATAACTAAGTACTTTATCCTCCTAGTAATACTTAGCTATTAGAGATTATAGAATAATATAAAACGCCTACTAAAATATATAAATATTAAAATAATCTAAATAAGTTATAATAAATTATAAATAGTATATAACTAAATATTATAACACTTATAGGTAAAGCTACTAAGGATTAATAATATACCTCTAAAAAGTATAATAAACTACTAAGATTAATATAAAGATATCTCTATAGCTTATAATAACTAACACTTTACTTTAGTAGTTAGAGATACTCTATTAATAACTTTAAATTATTAATATTCTATAACACTAGCTAATCTAATTACAAAAAAATAGATAAGTTAATAGCTAGTTATATAGTTATATATAGAGGAGTACTAATTACTTAGAAATTAGTACTATAATTATTTATAGCTATATTAACCTATAAGGCTAAGTAGATAAATCTAATACTTAGAGAAAAAGCTTTACTATATATTATAGATCTCTTTAAAGAGATAAATATCTCTATTTAATTACCCCTCTAGGTATATATAGATTTTATAAATACCCTTAATAATTATCTATTAGGTAAATAGTTACCTAAACTACGCTATATTAAGATTAAGTATTACTAAATTATTAATAACGTTAGTAATAAGGATTTTAAGATTAACTATATCCTAACCTATAAGATAGTTACTAATAGCTTTATTAAACTACTAGTAGTAGAGAAGTATTACAACTTTATTAGAATACTAAGTTTATCTAAACTGCTTATAACTAATAATAAATCTTAATCTAGAGATAATATCTTAAGACTTAATCTTAATTAAATCCCTTCTATTTATTTATTTCTTTTATATATAATAACTTTATTTCTTTATATCTTACTAACTAATTAACTTTTATAATTAGACTTTATATTATTTTAATTATCTTAATTTACTCTTTTTAATAGTTAAATTACTAACTATAAAAGTCTTTTATATAAAGAGTTATTTAAAAATAAAAGCTTAAAAGGAAATTAAAGACTTTAACTTTATAAGTTATAAGTTTACTACTAAGCTAAATATCTTAATTAATATTCCTCTATATTAAAACCTAACAATACTAACTATAAAAAAAGATATTAACCTAAGTTTAACTTACTTTATTTTAATTTAATCTTAAAAATATAAGTTAGAATAAAAAGTAAAAAGAGAACTAAACTTTATAATATCTTCTAATAATTATCCTAAATAACTAAGTTTATATAAAATATAAATATATCTTAGAATTAACTTTTATAAGAATTTATAAACTCTATTTATTTTAAGGTATTAAGTTTAACTATAGAATATAGAACTAATATTATTTAATTAATATTAAAGAGGTAATTAGACCTAATTACTATAAGCTTAATTTAAACTTAGAGCTTTAAGGTTAAGTTACTAGCTCTTTTAATCTAAATCTATATAATCTAAAAGTAGCTAAACTATTAAACTATATAGCTTAAGTTTATATTAAGGTTACTTTAAGTTTAGTAAGAGTTCTATATTATAATTAAATATATAATAAGAGTAAGAAGCTAAAAGTATTTTAAGAGGCAATATAGGATAATAAAGATAATATAGCATAATAAGAGTAAAAGAAAAAGGTAAAAATAAACTATATAGTTATATAATTACCTAGATTACTACTTTAAGATGAGAATAGCTTTATTTAGGGCGCTAGAGGCGTCAGCTAAAAAGGGGGTATAAGACGGTAGTCAGCCAGGCCCAGGCCCGAGGCCCAAATCCCAGCCCAAATCCCACCTTTACGTAAGGGATCAGCCACACCACTTTGTAGCCAGCCGCGCCCAGCGCTTGTAGCTAGATTAATCAAGCCACTTCACGCATACCTCAATCATCAAGGTCCCCACAGAACCTAGCACGGACCCCTCAGGCAGTACGTACCCAGCATGCCTACTCTGAGAGTGTGGGTAGCCGGAAGTCAGCTACCGACAACTTTCGGCTACCCACACCGAGATCCCACACGTCTGATTGGCCCGTGCTTGACCATCCAGGTCCCTTGTTGCTCAGTGGCCGCTGAACCACATCGGCATCGACGACGTAAACACAATGCACGAGTGCCAGTCGTTGCGCACAGCAAGCAATGCACTCTTTGCCGGGCGACTAAAAGCCACGGGGTGTCAAATTTCTTTCCCTTCCGTCGGGCGGGGCTGGTTTTCGTCTCTTTCTCTTGTTTTAACCAGCCCATCGTGACCGGTTTTCACCATCGTCAGTATCGCGACTTCCCATGTTCTCGCGCCTGCTGGCCGAAGGATATCAAGGTTGTATGAGCTTGTGCCCCCGGTCCAAAAGCTCCCACAGCTGCGGTACCTTTAGGTACCTTAGCTTTCAGCAGGAGTGGAGTCGAGTTGGGTGCGTCCAAAAGGTGCGTCCGAAGCAACCTACCTAGGTAGCAGGAACCGCTGTGGGTAAGGCAGGTGTGGTCCAGATGTCTGCGCCGACCTCTGACGTCACAAGCTGCGTCCGAAGGACTGAGGCAGGCACGCGGCAGAAGTCTACAGCCCCCAACTCAAGAAAAACTTGGTAACTCGGTGTTGATCTGGCTGGTCTGCCAATGGGATGCCGATCGAGTCCACGCCCTTCGACGCCAGCTTGACCCTGAGGGGAATCGTGCTTTTTGGCCCTTGCGACGGGTGCTTCCCGACGACGATCGTCTCCCCACCTTCCTCGGACAGGTGCACGAACCTGGCCCTGTTGTGGACCCTCCACGGGATCTCGACCCAGCCTGGGGCCATGTGCACCAACTACCTATCCAGGTTGGTGTCGGAAATCATGAGGTGTGGATCAGCAAGCTGTGCGCCATCCCCCGCTCCTGCCTTCTACCTAGTTGTGTGTGCCCCGCCATGAGGTGGTAGCCAGGCCCGCTGCAAGCTAAGCTACCACCTCCAGCTACAACCTCAAGCTACCACCTCTCCCCACGGTCTTTCCCCGACATGTGACCCCCCTTACCCGGCGCTAACTGCCTTGACCTCAGCTGCTGCCTCTCCCGCCTGTGAACCTGGAGCTTCTTTTCCCTAGAGCCATACCTACGGTACCTTACCTTAGGCACATCCGTCCCCCTGCACCTCTGTGAATATCTTGTCCTCCCACGCCGCATCCGCAAAGTGGTTTCACTTGTCTCGCCATCATCTTGTCCCATCGAGACCGGAGCATTTTGTAAGGCACATTTCATTCGTCCACTGCGACTTTCATGCGCCGCTGCTAACATTCCACCAGCAAAGGCGTACCGTTGGGAGCGTGCCGACGCCTGCTTCTGATGCGATGCCTCCAACATCTCGAACTCCCGAATGGGCATCCCCGACCTCTCGATTGAATACACTCGGCCTCCCGAATGAATAACTTCAAGCTCCCGAACGAATAACTTCAACCTCCCGAACCAATCCCTTCGAAGCCTCGAGTCAACATCCCCGACAGTTCCTCCCTTCCGAGTCCCGGGTCGAGAGCCGATGCTCCCCCCTCCTCTCGAGAAAATCGTTCTCCATTCCGATTGAACACCCCGACAAACTGAACCGCCAGCCTCGATGACAACCCTTGATTACATGGGTCCACAACCTCGACAACCCTACCTCAACATAAGACCGGGTTCAGAAGGAGCATGTCCCCGTCAAAACCAAAGACCATCCGAAAAGATGCCTTCCTCGACTCTCGCAACGACTCGCGGTCGCTGCTGCTGCAGCTCGACCCACGCGCACTAGCAAGCTCCTCTTCATACTCCCTCCTGGTCTCCTGGAAGGACTCCCGTTCACTCTCATCGCGCTCGTACTCGCGGTAGCGGTGATCGGATCCGGAATCGCTGCCTCGTTCGTATCGCTCCTGCGACAGGCCTCCTCAGGTGGCACGACCGAGAGACAGACGTCTCGTCGTCGCGATTTGTGTTCGCGAGCAAGAGAGCATCGATTGCGTGTCGGCCCGCTCACCAAGGGCTTTCCTGACTTTCACGCACCAACTTCTCCATCCACCCCGTCTTCCAGCATCACCTCTATGTCTGAACGCAGCCCCTCTCCCATTGACCTGCCAACTTTCCCACGAATATTGTGCACACTGTTGTTTCCTTTATGCAAACCTCTGCCCATCGACCACATACCAGGCTCACCGTCAACTTGAAACATGCAGGCCAACAGACATTCTCAGATCCCACAAGTGCACAAGTCTGCATTGCCCTCGTATGGCTCTATTCTGCATCCAGTTCCTTGGGCCTGCCATCCTGATACATGCATGCCACGCTGCTGCCAGACGCCGTGACAAAGATTATCTTGGCCACATACCCATTGCCGCCAATGCTGATGGGGCTATTTTTCAAGAATAGATGGTTGTGAACTCGATCATGCCCGCAGTATATCACTTCGTCTGTCTCTTGCGACGCCGAGGCTTTGCTTATCTCCGCGTTTTGTGCATGTGATGACAACGTCAAAAGCGATGATGGCACGAAAGACGATCATCGCAGAGCGACAGCTGGGAAGACTCGTTGGTTGAGGGGCAACAACGCCTCAGCGTAAGTCGTCTGCACATCAATGTACCAATCACCATCGACCCCGCGAAGGAACACCATGCTCGTGCACCCTGGGAAGACCGTTAACCTGCGGCTAATAATGTGCTCAAGGACTTCGATGTCACAGATGGTATCTCCGAGGGCTCTTCCAATATGCTAGCGGAATCAGGGAATACAATTTGTTTGATCCTATGTTCAAGCTGAGGTGACTGCTCACAGCCTCTTCCCACGCTTTCTTTCTGACTCTGGATCTGAGCGGTCACCTTCTACCTCCCAGGCCTACTGACCAGCCTGTAAGCACTTAGACTCTGCGACTCCTAGCGATTGCTGCAGATGTTGCTTCACGTGAACAAATCCACAGGCCGGAGTAATTTCGAGCTTTTCCTTGATATCGCGCCCAAAACCACGGCCGACACAAGAAACAGAACTTTTACTGCGGGCGTTCTCAACTAAGCTGCCTCGCTGTGTGCATGTTGACGGCGCATGAATAGTCGGACTCTCCGGCCGGTGTGAATGTTGACGGAATGACTGAGAAAGTATCCATACCTCTTGAAAAACCTGCGATATCAACATGTGGAGTATGGGCACGGTCGCGTGTATCAAGAGGGATGCAATGGCCCGGGAGACAATTTCTTTCGTTGCTTGATGATTCTTAGCATGAGAAGCTGGTAATGGATAGAGGTCTCTCAATCCTTACCGCTAGGTGACCTCAAGCGCTCCGTCCAAAGTCAGCTGAGGGCCAGAAATATCGTGGGGCCTGCGCGATGCATGCAAGGAATTCATTCGCAAGAGACTCCATCCTAATGAACAGCACACAGGGGCAATTGTTGATCGAGACATTGAGATCATAAGGACTCCCGACCAAGAAATTGTCTCCATAATGTTACGCCTGAGTAAAGGTCTTCAATTGTGCCATTGACTCTAGTAGAAATGTCCGACGATCATGACATATCTCCTTCAAGAGTGCTAATGGGTTGCTTAAGCTTTCGCTGAGGTAACCGTGTTGAAGAAGGATGCGACACAGGCATGGGGCTGATAAAGCCCCTTTGGGTGCTTCTTTGATCGGCGATGACGCCGTTGGGATTTTGTGGCCCCCTGAAATACAGCTCTTTTGGAGATGAGACCCCCTAGAAGCGTGGCGATTCGACCTTTTATCGGAATTGTTCGAAACAATGGAATCACGTTGAAACAGGAATTGAGGAACCGAAATTCATGAGCTTGGTGATATTGAGCCAGTTCGGTTGGCGAATCAAATTACCCAACTTGAGGTATCCCATCCTCAACAGGGACAAGAATCGAACATTCGCCTAAAGACCAAGGCAAGCTTGAGTGCCATCCATTGCTGATAGGGTGCATCGGCAACTTCAACTCTACAATAAAATGGCTTTGGAAGGGGTGAGATGGAGTCACAAGCTTGGATACGAAGTGACTGAAGGTTTAGTAGACTGGTGCGACTCAGTTTATCGTTCGAGGTATGCGAAGTGCTGCTCATCGTTTTCCGTACCATGGGTTGGCCGCAGCGAGGCAGTCGGTATGGAACGAAAGCCGCGTCCATGAGAGGTCGGGATTCGTTGAGCATACGCGCCCAATAATAACATTAACTTTCGATGTCAACGTTAAGCCTTAGGGTGTGTTGTGATTTAATGCTCGTGTGCATTGAAATTTCAAGCACTGTTGCGCAGCTCGTCAGCTAAGAAATGCATCGCTTAATTAAGCCTTTAAGTAGCATAAATAAACCAGATAACTAACCTTTAGCGTTATAGATTAAGTCTATTAAACACCTATATTAGTGAGAGCCTATAATAACGTCGTATTTAGTACGTAAGTTTAATAGATAAAGCTATTTTTAGAGAAGTTAGAAAACTATATTAAAAAGAGATTTATATATACTTATTATAGATTCCTATAGGGAGTAAAATATCTTTATTTTAAAATAGAGGATTAGTAATATTAACTATAGAAGTCTTAATTTAGAAGCTTTATTTATATTTAGGTATTATATATAATATATAGAGTTATAAAGATACCTTTAGTTAAGTTTATAATATCTATATAGTTTTTAATCTAGTAAACTATAGCTTCTAATTATAGAGTTTTTACTAACTAGTAATCTTTATTTAAAAGTATTAGGTATATTATTCTCTATTTAGATAACTAGCTTATTTCTAGAAGTATTAGCTAAAATATAATATAAAGCTTGCGGATAAGCTAGTGAGACTTATAACCACAGACAGCCGCAGGAAGAACCCTCATCAGCCTCTTCCTAAACTTCATGCCCTCCTAGTAGGAAGCCTTCTAGTGATTTCTCTTGCACCTCAGCTGCTTGGAAGATCGCCACGGCAAGAAGTCTCGCAACAGCGGGAAGATTCAACCTATTAGCTCCAGTCACCACCTCACCTGCACAATTATGCGAGAAGCCCCGGGTTAATTCCAGTACAAAGTGAGACATATGTTGCTCTGCTTCTCCTATAATAGATACATTAACTGTTTTTATTGCAGAATCCAAGCTGACTTCAACATCTGGTAATAAAGCTGACAGTTTCCGTGTGCAAAATTGATGTTGTGAACCGACCGAGCCTGTGAAATGCAGGAACGTGATGCTCGCTATTCAAACTTAGTAGTAAACATACCAAAAGGCTGAAAACCCCGTCTGATATCTTATGGAAATGTCCTGGGACGGATTGATTTCAGAGTCCTAATATTTCTTTTCACTCGTCCTCCCTTCTGCCACCCCCAGTTCTTCACGACTTCGACAGAGTTTACACAGTAACCTACGTACTACCCCTCATTGCAAGATGTTTCTTTTCTCTTTGATTTCCGTCTCCAATATCTGGTTTGAATGGCGGGCTGAGTGCGTTTTGATGTGTTAGAGTGACGCCCGAAGGGGACAGGTTTAGGCAACAGCCGACGTTCAATAGAAATCCGCCTTTGCTCGACGAGCACATTTTCGACATTGTTCTCATACATGATCTTGGATTCATTCAATGTTATTCCTCTCCCACTACAACGTGTCCGATTCATCAAGTTTCGTTATGTGCATCAATCCGGCCGGACAAACGGTTCCACAAGCTCCGAAATTCCCAGTTGTGCGTCCGGAAATCCTTTTCAGAAACAACAGTCACCGACCAATTTCTTTAATTCTGATGCTCGCAGGGTACACCTGTCTTCATCTTGAATGCTCTTCAAGCTTCACTACAGCCGCCGGCAGTGCGATGGCTTCATAGGCACAACATGTTCCCGAGAGATCATAAACGCATGAGGAGATACCGCACATATGTTGTCTTATCCTTTAGCCGCACATAGAGATTACTCTCTTTGACTGCAGATACTTGGATCTTTCGCCTTGCGACTCTAGATTCCCGAAATCATCGTCTGCATCGGCTTTACTTATTTTTAACATTGGCAAGGGGTACTAGCAACCCGGTGGTTCGAATGTTGGATGGAAGGACGGGTGGGTTTGCGCAAAAACAATTCATTGCGGAGAAATTCGGTGGTACCGTTTGTTTTTCGAGGTTACTGAAGTCTACAGGCGGCCGGCCGACCGCCTTGCCAGCAAAGCATGCCAAAGACAAAATGTGTGCTTGCCGGATAGCTTCTTCAGTTGGGTAATGGAACTAGCTGTTTTTGGAGGCGCCGTGTAGAGAAACACCATCATCTGCCTGTGCCTTGATTGCTGAAGTTGAACAAGATTGTTGCAGTTGGCGAACTGAGTGTCTTCTGCAGACATACCGGAGACGCTGCGTGGATCTCGGTCGACTTGGGTGAAGCTTTCCGCGAGTAGTCGACCGGGAAACTATCATGGTTGAGAGTCTGATTACGGCGCTCACCATCGTGGTGTCTGTCTTGAAACAACCAGCAATTTACAGCCGGCGGGGGCCGGGAAAGGGGCAACAAGAACCCACCAACATGACCGCTCAGAAATATTGCAAAGCAGCTTCCAGTGGGTTTACGGATAGGTTTGATATGGGAAGGGGTTCGGTTCAGAGATCAGTGAGTAGTACCAGGTCCAGTGATCCTTATGGTCGGGTAAACGTAGGTAAACGTTCAGAGCGCGAATTTCTCCTTCCTTCTCATCTTCTCCCACAGTTTGCCGCTTTTAGGCGCACCTTTTTGACTGCCGTATGACTCTAACGGGAAAGTATCGAGGGCCAGGATGGCGTAGGCTAGGGGAACCTCTATGGCCACCTATATGGCCTGCAAACCATAGGATAAAATAAGATAAGGGAAGATCCCTGTAGAATCCAATGTTCTTATCAGGCACGAGACTCCTCCATTGCCCCCCGAGCCACCCGACATTAACACGACAGATGGTCCTCTGAATTATCATCATCTTCAGTCAATACCAGAAAGTAACCCAAGAATATTCAAGAGCTCCCATCACGTCAATATCCTGTCCCTCATGTCGTCCGCCAGTGATGCGCAAGACGGCTTCCTAATCGTCCAACACAGACCCGACATCGAATTGTCTGAATTTGCGAAAGGAGAGGTCTTCGAATTCGACATTTTATGGTCTAGTGGAGATCGCAAGTGGGTATCAGAGCCCGAGTTCGAGCGATCGCAGCCGGCAGCCGTGCACGAGTACTAGAAGGAACGTGGCGGCCGTGGACAACATCTAATGCAGCCCGCGAAGTGGGTGAAGAAAAACATCCTACGTCACCGGCTGAATCCTGAGGGCCCACTTCTGGACGAAGAATATCAAGTCACCTGGCTGGGAACAATGGATACGTCATGGGAGCCGAGGAAGAAGGTCCCCGCCGGGCTTCGAAGAAAGTATTGGGCTCAGGAGAAGGAGGATACAGGAATGGACGAATGGCGCACCCTAGAAGAGCAGAGAGTCAGCATCCAGTCTAGCCAGGACGGAGACGAGGGCGTAAATGAGGATGGGGACGATGACGAGAATGAGAAAGTTGAAGACGGAGACGATGATGAGGACGCAGTCGTCGAGATCCACGCCAACAACAATGATGGCGGAAAATTCAAGCCATGATACTCTTTGCGAGAGTAACAGACCCGGAACTCATTCACTTAATGGTGTAGAGAGATAGTGGTTCAGATCGTGGGGAACTGACATAAAGTACATAGAAGCTTTAAGCCAAAGCCTCCCTAGACACATCGATCATTGGTCTTAACAGATGTGGGCCCATGAGTGTCATGATAGTGGTATGCTATCTCTCGAACAACGCCAAAACGGCCGACAACAACAGATATTTGTCATCGCTAACGGACGGTTGCTATATGCAAAAGATTGGATGATGGCCTTTCCAAAACAAAATGCCCTGGGTGGGTGGACGTAAATCTTGAAAGCCAAAGAATTGACATGTGAGGTTGGATGAGTTCAAGATCTTCGCCATCATTAACGGTGGATCGATGCCGCCATTGATGGATAAATGCGTCACCGCTCCATTGCCCTCCAATGCCTTCTCTCCAGAACCCCCGGCCAGAACGCCGTCAGGTTGAGTTTGTAGTTACGACGCAGCCCCCCGGCAAAAAAGACTACGGCAAAATTCACCCCATACGCGGGCACAATTCTGGAAACACTATATGGGCACTTTGACCTGTGCCCTCTACCAGTTAAGGAAAACAGTACAGAAACCCCATACGTTCCTGCTGGCAGGCAAACCCTCTGAACATCACGCCGTCAGGTTAGGTATTAGCTGTCCGTAAGTAGTTCGGTATGAGAAGGCTTTTTATTGCTCTCATCTCTGTTCATCACAATTAGTTAGATGTACGCAGGAGTGTTTTTAACCCTTGCTGAGAACTTAGAAGGATTAAGACTCAGCAGGAGCAAAAGCTCGAAATTTACCCAAGTTCACCACTGACCTGCGCGGTCAATTTACAGTGCTCATGGTGCTTTGAGACTCAAGATCACCCCGGATCCAGGTCTATAAGTTGCGCGGCGATCAGGCTCACTACGGACGGCCCACGGATGAAGTCCTCGTCATTTACAACGCAGCTGTCTCATCATTTTGGCTCGTGGTGGCTGAGGTGTGTATGATCATATGCCCTGAAGAGGCGAAGCAGATCGCGAGCAAGGATTACTAGGCAGAAGGTGTCACACAGTCAACCTAGGCTTCAACTGTGAGACAGCAACAAGGGTCTGGTTGGTCAGTCGTGGGGAAGTAAACTCTTAGTCAGAACTAGACCTATTGTAACACCAGTGGACAGGGGATATGGGGTCCAATCTGGGCAAGTGAATGCGGTATTGGCTAGCCGTAGGCTGCCACATGCTTAGTCAGAAAGCAAGACCTTGAAAAGGGAGGGGGACTCTGCTTATGCTGGGATGAACTGCAGTGTTTCCCCTCAACATCTCAATCATTTGCTACGATCGGTTTCAACGACATGGTAGAAAATGTCTCGATGGTTGCATCCACAGCCACCAGTCCTTCCCGGCCAAGCTGCCGAACGGTTGGGCCGGCAGCAAGAACAGACTGTCCATTCAATGAACCAGTGGGAACATGAGCGACTTGAAAACATGCCCAAGCCGCGAATTGTCATGCTCCACGACAACTCGGTTAGTCAAAGCCGGGGCTGGGGTGAGCCTTTGCTGTATGTACCAGACAGCCCGGCTACCATTCTGCCCAGCGGTCCTCTGCAAGTAGAGTATAATTGGGAAGACTCCAAAGATAGCGGCACGCCACACGGAGATGGCAGCGAAGATGCATACGACAGCATGGAGCTACGCAGTTCACACCACCTCTGTGTCGCTTGCAAGCATACTTTCAATTACTTTTGCAAGTACAATGAGGTCTCTGGAGACGAACGCATCAGCATGCAGAATAATGTGCTGCATTCCGAGTCAATTTTATCCCTCTTCATGTTTGCTAATCTGGCGAATTGTTTCATCTGCCGCAAGATTTGGAGCAAGATCAAGACGATGTACCCGAACCTGGACCCCAATAGGCCTTCATCCTACAGAGTTGAATGCTGCTGGACCATCGACGGTGGCTTGAGTCGGGAGACAAAGATGTGGATGGTCCTCTACGACTCCTCCGTCCCCAGGAAGCCTTCTTACAACTACCAACATGTTCTTCGCATTGGTCTGTGGCCCACGGCACACTACGGCGTACACTTTGGTAAAGACACAGACCAGAGAACAGTTCTTAGTTCATGCGGAGCACACGGAGTTGGAGATGACTTGGTCAAGGACGATACCACCGAATCTGCCAAGACCATATCACTAGCCCAGTCGTGGTTTGCGAGGTGCACGCAGAACACCAATGGGCAGCACGACATCTGCAACAGAAAGGAGGGGACCTATCTCCCTACCCGACTTCTGGACGTGCGAAGCGCCCTGGAGAGAGGCCAAGCGCTGCTGGTATGTCCCGATCTGACGCCGGAAGCCTTCGCCACAAACCCACGATACGCAACAGTCAGCCATTGTTGGGGTGCCGCGGGTGCGAATGAACACATCGTTCTCTTGACTCAGAATTTGGATGCCCGCCGGGTCGACGGGGCAGCATGGATCACGTTGCCCAAGACCTTCCAAGACGCTTTCAAAATTGCCTCGTGGTTGGGGCTGGATTGGCTCTGGATCGATTGCATGTGCATCATCCAGAACTCAGCATCAGACTGGCAAAAAGAGGCTTCAGCTATGGATCGGGTTTACATGAACGCTGAAGTAAACATCTCAGCGGACTGGGGAAGAGACAGCCAGGCAGGTTGCTTCTCGAAAAGAAATGAGGTTGACACCATTCCTCTTGAATTCGCAAGCCCGAATTCCGAGCGGGCGTGGATTGTGACGACGGAAGACGCGTTTTCCTGGATGAGCTCTGCACCTTCGCTCTCGCGGGCATGGATTCACCGCGAGAGACAGCTAGCAAAACGCATCCTACACTTCACAAAAAAGGAATTAGTGTGGGAGTGTTGTGGGCAGGGTAAGGCTTGTTTCGCCAGTGAGACGATGCCAGGTGGCTCACCATTCGAGAACGTCTTCAAGGGAGAGATCAAGTTCCAAATTCAGTTCGCGAACCTGGCAGTATTCGCATCCGGCCTGCAACATCGAAGCGCGGAAGACCGGCTGGATAAAATCCATCAGCTTTGGAACTCGACTTGCCAGGATCTGTCGAATAAGTCTGTCACCTACGCCTCGGACTTGCCTGTGATACTTTCGAGTCTGGCCAAGGAGTTCCAAGCGTTGATGCCGGATGATGAGTACGTTGCGGGGCTCTGGAGGTCCACCCTCGTCGAGGCCCTGACTTGGTACGTCCCAGGCGATAAGCCAGAGTACGACGGGTATATCGCACCGTCTTGGTCATGGCTGAGTGCTGCGAGTCCGGTAAAGCTCTACCACCCGGGTCATGTGCAACGAAAACGAGCTGTAGCCGAGATTATTGCCATCGATAACAAGATGGATCCGTCCAGCGATAATCCTTATGGCCAACTACTTAGCGGATCATCGTTGCGAGTGCGTGGTTTCTTGCGCCGACTGCATTTTCATTTCGTCGGCCCCCCGAGCCATGGAATCATGCTCAGCGTCGTCGAGAAAGGTTCGGACGGCCGTGATCGGCTGCGCGTCATTGGGCCGGACTGGGACAAGCACGAGGGACTAGCCTTTCGACTCACGACAGACGGCATGGTGACGCTGCCGTACCAAGAGTTGGAGTGCTTTGCCCTTTTCACCACTTTGAACGAGTGGGCGCAGTTCCTGTGCAATTGCCGGCGGCGACTCTCGTGTATCCTGCTGGAGAAGGTGACAGGGGATCCCGACCATGGCCACGAAGACGAAAGTGTCTATAGGAGAATCGGTACACTTGAAGACATTAGCGACACGTACAGCTTCAAGATGCGCTATCGCGTGGCCGAGAACTCGACGGTTCGCGAGGCGGGCTTATCTCGGGATATGTTTGAGGAGAATCCTACGGGATATGCCGGAAAGCCTCAGCCAGAGACTTGGTTTCACGGAGAAGAAGATGTTGGAGCTGCTGAGTCCGACGAGACAGACGTTGCTGGGGATGAGGTTGAAGCATTATCAAGTGGGCGTCGTGATTCCGCAAGCAGCACCGACGCAGACTATGCCGAGGGAGAGATCTGGATTTGGCTCGTGCAGTACATTCAGCGGAAACGTTGGAGTATAATTCGGGAATATAAAGAGCAACAAGATAAGGAGAAAGGGAGGATGAAGGGGAGCTCTAATCTGGAACAACTTGGCATCCGTGGACAACGCACTGGTGATAGGGGTACAGACGGCGAGTCGCAAGTTGATAATTACGGCTCTCTGGACAACAATATTGCGAACGAAATGTGTGATGATCAAGACGACGAGCAAGAAGAAGCTGAGGAAAATGACAAGGGCAATGAACATAGCGACCAAGGCGACGATGAGGAAGAAGACGGCAAAGAGAAAGCCGACAACAGCAAGGAGAAAGATGATAACAACGGGCAAGAGGACAGCGATAGTCGAGGAGACAGCAGTGAGGAAGAAGACCGTCACCGAGAAGATCTGCACCTTTCTGTCGTCGTCGTGCAAATTCACAACAACCCCTCCTCAGACCTCGCACCAATTACCATCGCCGGCGATACAAGAGATGCCTGGAAACGATTGCAGGAAGCCAAAAGGTTTATCTCTCAAACAATGGCATATGGGGACAATCAGCCACAGGATCCTGCGGCGGCCTTGTACCAATTTGACGATGTACTGCATCAATGGCAGGAGCTGCGGGGTGTGGTTCCGTGGCTTGAGCGACTACAAACTATTGATATCACTTTGGTGTGATATTGTTTTGGTTTTGAGAGGATGCCAGCTCGCGATTTGATCCGTCCGGTTCCAGAATTAGAATACGGACAGCTGGAACGGAGAGCTGAATTAGATGTGCCAACTCTCATGTGTTCACGGTGGCCACCGCTCAGATGTTAATAAATATAAGATAAAGGACCCCAGGCCTTGTGTTTCAGGGAGAATCCTTTATCATGTTGAAATTTACGCAGAAATCCCAATCACGTACTTGTACCCACTAAAACTTCCAGCCTGCGGCGGAAACAGACCATCAACTCCCGTTTGCCAGGAAATAGGGCTATCTGCGAAGCATCCCGTGGTAGTACGCTCAGCTTCGCTTGTGACAAAGCCCATAATAAACACAGGAAGACATCTTCCGAGTTGCTAAATTTCGTGGTTTGTGTTGTTGGGGCATTCTGATGTTGTTGTGGGCGGCAGGGCGTGTGACGCTTGGGCTGCCTATGATAGCAATGAGTGATGGATCTTGGTGAAAGATGCCGTGGTAATACAGTGGCTTCGTTGCGAGAAACCTGCCCTTAGTTGCGAAGTGCGTGAAGTGGCTTGATAAATCTAGCTACGAGAGCTGGGCGCGCCTGGGTACGAAGTAGTGTGCCTGATCCCTGACTTGAAAGCGACTTGGGCAGGTTTTCGGGCTTCAGGCCCGAGACCGAGTTCCGTCTTGTACAAGGGATGCGAACTACAGGGGATGTTCACTTCTGTCAGAAGATGTGGACAGTTCAGTGTAGACGGCTGGCAGCTGGTGCGCGTGACGTTTCAAGGTCGCTTTTGCTCTTGACCACTGGGCGTAGCGACCAAATGGGCAACGTATCTCGAAGAAAACCAATGCCAACGAAGCTGCGGTGGTAGGAGAAGACGAGGTTCTTCGGGGGAATGAATGCATGACCCGCATCAGTACCATTGTCACCGGCACAGTGCTTCTCAGGCCAAAGTGGGGCCGGTACCCGTTCCGGCTGGAGGCCCCGGAAGTAGAGACAACATGCAGGGCCGAAAATGAAGCTGCAAAATGCAACTTCGTGTCGAGTTTGGGTTTGAACCGGTTATCAGATTATTTCCAGCAGCTATTTCGCGGTAGCTTGCTTTGTTGGGTTCGTCACTTGGGCTCGTCAATTGGCGGCCGTTTCGGTCGGAACGGCATCATGATGCTGCGACTGCAGACGCTCCGCGTAGTGGAGTTCGTGCTGGTCGGTATTGGCTCATAGAAAATATGCTCGTAATGCAAACCTCTGTCATCTGGGGGTTTAACTGTTCAGCCGCCTCAGTTTCCGTGGAGGAAGCTTTCTGAGAGATGAAGGCGACGGCGTCAATTCGCCCGGTGCGAAAACTCGGATGCTGTGATTGTGGTGCATATGGTCCGTGCACCGGGTACGTACAGGGCACGTCGCTCCCGATTTCGTTGCGGGCAAAATCGACGGAATCGCGTCGGAATCCGAACGCTTAAAACTGTCATATTAACGACTGACAGCCCCAAGGACATGGAATAATTCCCCGGAAATTCTCAAACATGTGGGCTGGCATAAATCATATGCATATGCACTTTTTCTTCTTTTTAGTTGCCGGACAGCGCTTTTGTTCTTTGCTATGCGACTGTTAGGTACTCCCTTAGGTACGTACTCGTCCCCCACCTAAACGCATACCTGCTAACTCCTCAACAACCTGCCAATTCCTCAACCTGCTGATTTTCCGACCTATTACCTCAGGTGCATCGTGATATTACCTGCTCAAGACACTACAACAGGTTGCTGAAGCAGCAACGGTGCATTTTCATAGGAACCTTTCAGAATCTTCTAAGTGCGCCCTTTCCTATGATAACGCAATAGTTCACAGGCCAGATCTGATTCTATGGTGATGCTGCTTGGTTCCCAAAACGCGATGCTGCGGAACACGTAAGCATGACCGCTGCGTGATGCTTGTGGCCCTTCATACGGCGGATCAAGTGCGTGCAAGAGAAACTCCCTTGGTCAGCTGTATTTTGAGAACTTTCGCCTGGCCGAAGTAATGCGATTGGCTAAGCTGTCCTTTTTTCCTCCTAGCTTCCTATTTATGCTTTTGTACGGCAGATGTATGAAGTGGTTTGGTTCACATAGCTCGAGCGCGGGGCGCGCTAGCGCCAAGTGGCGCGGTTGATCGAGATGGGGCCTTCGGGCCTCGGGTCAATTTGGAACATTGCGCCTCCTGTATTTTAAAAGATGCTGTCTTTCCAGTCAATCTTTGCGGCTGTTCCAAGAGGCCGCGGCTGCTTATAGTGTCTGCCGCGACTTCACTGTTGCTTTCGGCTTCGGTATTCTAAGTGGACGGAGCTTGCTGCGCAACGGTCACGGACTTCGGAGCTGCGGCCCCACATCGAGCGCGCCCTCAAAGTTGGATCGACGGCCAGTGGAGGTCTCCGCGTTTCTCAGCAAGGTAATGCGATATTTCGGTTGGAATCGCAGAGGACTATTAGCCAATGCTCCCGCGCTGCTCGCTGATGCCAGGAGTAGCGTCCATCTAATCGCCATCTGTCCGCCCAGCTGTTGTTATTCTGAGCTGTTCCTGGAGTGTTCCTAAGACCTTGTGACTCGTCTATTTAACTGTAGGGGAAGATAAACCGCTTAGGAGTGCGTTTTATTCCATCTGAACAGATTTGGATCGTCTTGAGTGGCTGGATATGGTTGCAAGTCGAGATCGGGAAAGTTCACGACTTGCATCCCCGTCATTCCTCACGTTTCGGCCTCAGCCCCGACTCTTGCGCCTTCCGTTCAATTGAAGAACGCTCCCGATTTTGCGAGTGAGGATGAGCCGCTTGTCCCGCTGAGCGTCCTTTGAAAGTTCCTTATCCCTCCCATTTTTGCCGATTCGAACGATCCTCTGCCATTACTCGTTGCGTGGCAGCATCTCTACCTTATTTCTGACTGCATAACAGAAACCAACCCCGCCAAACCCCGAGACACGGCAAGAAAAAACGTGTACAGGCACAGGCGCAGCTCGACTGTTCCGGACCCCCGCACCCTCGAATGCAATAACAATGGCCACGGTTCTCCGCTGGGTATCGATAATACCACGGTTACGCAGCTCTTGTCTAGATCTACGGCCCGAAGAGCATGTACACAGCCCTCCACACGATGTTGTTGATGTCGCGATTGCGGCCGCAGCTGTAGCTGCACTCCGAGGCGAAAGACCTATCGCGCCCCCCGATCCAGATACTGGGCGCCCTGCCAATTATAGCAGTGGCCATCACAGCGACTTCCAATACTGGTAGGTGTATCACGCCGACCAACAGCGTGCTGACAAGTATGGTATGATCGATTCACGAGTTCTCTAGATGGGGCACCCTGGAGCAGAAGCACCGTGGATCCAGAAACAAAGGCTCTGCCAGATACAGTTCGATGTACCAAGGGGATAGACACGAAAGCTTGCAATGCGATACTACCAATGAGGATGCGTTTCGCGACATGGATCCGCTACTGCACGACTGAGGAGGCTGACTTTGAAGTAGAGGCCCCGAAAATTCAACTACGAGCGGAACGGGAAGACTCTCTTCCCCAAGAGACTACCAGGGAGTACGAGGAGTGCATATTTCAGAACATGTAAAAGATTATGCGCATTCACCAGGAGTCTTTGGTCCACATGTTGGCTGAGGACAAACGGTCTAGAGAACGGTGGAAATCACGCACTATGTCAACTTTACCGAGGTTAGACGGCTGTCAATTATACATGTGTTATTTACCTTTTTGATTGAAAAGATCCACGTGCTAGTCATGGACACCGGTATTTATTTAACACGACTAACAGACGGGTTAGATGAGACACAGGAGGCGCGGAAGCACAGGAGTAAGATGTACTTGAAGCATGGTCACATCCCAAACCAGCAGCAGGAGCCTGCAGTCTGAACTTTGGCTTGATACGAAGCTCGCTCGTGGTTATGTCAATCTTCTGAATTGGAAACTAAGAATGACACCATTTTACAGACCCCTAGTGGTGGTGGTATAGAAGTAAATGGCACCGATCTAAATCGTGGTCAAACTCGGCTTACTGATTGACAGACTGAAGCAGACTTTGCTCCCGCCCGGAGGATAGTAGCCGCGTCGGGAATTGTTGAAGGCCCTGTTGCACGTCAGGAGACTGCTGGAAAGACAGGCGTATCACGGAGCAGGCAGATCGAGAGACGGATGGGAGAAAAGCGGTCGAATTCTTGATCCATGCGTACTGTGACCTTCTTCGTCGACGCAAAGGTGCAGAGGCATGTAGGGCCCACGCAGGGGAATTGTTACCGCTCATGAGCCCTTTATATAGCCTTGCTAGATCCTCTACCCAATTGGCGCCGTTGAGATGGTTTCAATAGGCATGTAATGCTATCAAGACCATGCTTCGTGTTGACGGACCCTCTAACGATACGAGTAGTCTGGTGCCGGGAGGCGGTCTTCGCGTGACCTTCCCCGCATCTCTTGAAAAGTTAATATATACAGTCATGGTATCCTTAGCGCCATAAATCTGTTTAAGTGGCTGGTTGCAAAGTCTACGTGTAGAAGGGTTGGACCCTGCTTCATGTCGTTGACAGTGTTTAACTCCTAATCTTCCACCGCCTCCCAAATGTATCAGACTGGCTTATTGGTGGTCTGATCAAAGTTCAATGATTAAGGAAGAGAAACGCTACCAGAAGTTGGAATGCCCCCGACCAAGACCTCTTCGGGATTTCCAGGCTTTCACATGGCAGATGGCTCAGTCTGACGGTACAAATGTCGTATAATGACCAATAACAGAATCACCTGAGGAAGGCAGGAACCTCACCTACACGTGCTACCTTCGGCGAGTCAGAGGCAACTTCCGCCATGCTCCAATGCCGTTGAAGCTGAAGCTGAACTTACCACGCCCTTCCCCCACAGGCTTCCTAAATGAGACCATCAAAGCTATCGGCTGAAAGATGCGGGCAAGCTGGCCTTGGCAGCAGCGGTGTCTGAAGTCTTTTGTGAGTAAAGACAAACACTGCGAGACCAGACGAAGAGCCGTTTATGTTTTTGGATTGATCAGCTGTGGGATTTTCGCGTGGAAAAGACGGGAGATTGGGACCAAATCTTCTTGTCTTCACTTCAAGGGATTTGATGACTCGGCTGAGGATGGAATTGGAGAAGAGAAGAGCGGCACTGGCCGCTCCCGCGTATAGTTGCCATCCTGTTGTACCTGGTTTGGACCTGTGAAGGAGTTCCAGTGGAAGTAAACGGCCTCTGGTCGTCACGGAAGTTACCAGAGTTGAATAAACCATTTGGGAGGTAGCCATTACCGGTTTGATCATTAAAGTAGCTGGAAGATGGAGGCTGAGTAAGGCAACATCGATAAAGTAGAACAAATATGAACCTTTGGGCTGAGACTTAGCCTTCCAGGCCGCGGCAACCCCGAGATGAACAGATCGTGTGCAGAAAGCGGCGCGGTATACCGGACGTTGTCGACAAGTTATCTATTTGAAGCTTTGGGACATGGATGATTCCGGGTTTCAGAGAATTCCTTCAAGCCGCGGAGGTTTGCAGATTAGAAGTGCCACATTCGTAGATGTATGCAAGGGGGCCAGTTGGGTTGGCCGGCCGCACAAACCGTTTTTCTCACTGCCAAAGTCACAGTCAAGTACGTCTCTCCGACTCGACGCGTACATTCTGGATTTGACCTACGCCTAGAATAATCTCGGTATCGCGCTTGGGTTATGGAGTTTATTGACACCTTAATGCCTCGCTGCACACGCCAAGACACGAGATGTGACATCCAACACAACCGCTAATGGCACTCATGTTACGACACGACATGTGGATGCCATGTAACTACGCATAACAGAAAAGGACATGCGGAGTGCTGTCGTTGAGAAGCTTGCCGCAGCCGGAATGTCACTCCTCTCTGCAAAATCAAAGACGAAAAAACTTCTGAGAGATTGAGATAAACATCGGTGAAAACCCACAGAATTCGTCGCCAAAGACTGTTGTCATAGTTGAGTGCTCTTCATGCATCCCAATATTTGATACATACTACACTGGCGCCCCAGTACCCTGACGAATGCTTTCCCTTGTCATCCTTTTCCTTTGCATTCGCTTCTTGCACCTTGCAGATCATTTTTGTCCGCTGCACGACTTTGTCAGTTGGTTTTACTCGAGCTCGCAGTACTTTCAGTTGTGCCCCCGTGTCGGACAACTTCTTTTGTGGTCGTTCGCAATTGGCCTTGACCTGAGCATACTTGTCTTGCGGGGCTGGCTTTCTAATTTGCGCCTCTCCCAATGTTGCAACCCTTGAAACTGCCAGCTTCTCCGCGTTCGGCAAAGCTCGGCTTGGGGAACAGCTTCGCCCCCACCATTGTCTTCCGAAGGAAAGCAGCCATCTCCTCTTCTATAGCTCCGTAGCTCCAGCTAACCCCCGGGTCAAGCACTGGATCTTGGCAGAGCATAACAAGGTTAAACTTTGCAGGTCACTGATTTTTGATGCATAACAACATGTCTGCGTAGACTACGCGGAAAACAATAGTCATCATCGGTCGAGAATTGGTCTAGGGAGCTTTCCTTGATCATGTCTCCATGGATTTTCTTCTTCAAGATCGACTTCTTTTGGTTTAGGCACCAGTCTCAGGCTTGGGGCGTTCCTGCGATGGTGTGTCGAAGTGATCCCAAATGCAAGTGCTCTGTAGTTCGAGACCTCCCAAAGACGAGCGACCTGCACGGAAGATGGACCTCTTTCTCTGAGATGCCTCCGCCGCCCTCGTCTGAGGGGCTCTGGATTTGTGTGTCGATCTCGGGAGAGATTTGATCTCTGTTGTCGGAGGAGGGCCCTTCGCCGTTGTCGTTGGAGGGAGAGCCGTGGTCGTGGTCTTCTGGGGATTTTGATCCTTCCTCCGGGAAATCCTCGCGCGTCAGATAGCTACCGCAGAACAGAGGCGAGACGTTGATTTCGATTCGAGTGGGTTATCGACTGAGTTTTCAAAGTCAAAGTCGTTGGCACCGTGAGGGTTATGACTAGTGTCACTTGTTAAATTGTTCCTAATGGTTCAGGTGTCAAGCTCAGACTGCATCACCTGCAATAATTAATCGTGTCTCGGCCTTCTTTGGCTTTGGATTTAAGAAGCTTTTTGTTGTCGAGCACCATTTTCTCGGGATCTTTTGACGCGCACGATGAAGTGATGCTTATATTATTATTCTTGTTGGTAAGGTATCTTTGGACGTTGCCGATGGCCCGGGATTTCATATAGGCAAGGGTCGAGGCAGGGGCTTTGCCTGTAGTCCTAGGCTTTGTTGGGATTGAATGCTGTACGTTGAGACTCAGGTGGTTGCAGACATCTGGGACACCACTTGCTAGAAGGATGGAGCGGTGGTGTTCGTATGACCTCTTGAAGAAAATGCCGCCCGGGCGCCACAGACTTGCAAGTTCAATCCTTTATTCAATGAAACGTGAGCTGATTGAGCGTATATAACAGGCCTGCCGCCTTGTTGTAACTGACAATGCTGATTTCGTCGAGTCGCAGCTTTTGCGGGTGCTGATGTTTCGGGAAGAAGTCAAAGCTGCCCAACCAGTTGTTCAGAGCTCGTCAATAAGCCCTAGTCCTACACTCTCGCCTCCCTCGTCCAGTATTTCTGGTTTTATTCAGGAATCCTGCGTGGCGGCCGCCCCTTTTGTTGTCTTAAATTCGCGGAATTCTCGTTGGCAGTTCGGCAGCTGTGCTCGGACTTGGTCGTCGAGCGTCTTGGAAACGAGGCGGCGAGGTAGACATTGCGAGCAAAGGCAACGGCTGGCTAGAGTTGACTCGACGGTCCGAATGGATCATCTTTGTCGTAAGCAGATTGAATGCAAGAAGAAACAGTTTGTGTTGGTCTTACTTCGTTCAATAAGAGGGCAAGTTTTCGTGAGGAGGTGAGGTTGCTGACAACAAGAGAGCTTGAAAATGGCACAGAAGACAGATGTAGGATGGTGATGGAGTGCAAGGGCAACGCGAGACAATACTCCCGTCTGGGAACCTAGGAGCTTCCTGATGATCTTGGGAGAGTCCCAGAAGCACCTATATTCCATCCTTTTCACATTATAAATGATCTACGTTGCTCGTTCATAGCTTCAGTACGCAACTTTAAGCAACATGCATCTTTGTTGGTGCCGCTCGGATCTGCCGCAGTCAACTTTCGACTTACAGCCAGTAGGTCGAGAAACCGCTGACTTTGCTATTGAGTGAGAACACACTTTTGCTCGACCAGTCAAGAGTCAAAAGCATCCAGAAACTCCAAATAGGCCTAGAGACTGCTGAAAGGACTCGTTGAATCGCAATACCAATATCCTGACCATCTGGTATGTCTGCCACTGCTGATGCCGAGTGATCCCAAGCCACGTCAGTAACAATATGTCTTCCATCTCCACATACAAACGGCTTCATCCCAGTTCTGCAATGGAGTGCATATCTCCGCTCCGACAATGCATTGTCCGTCCTGCTGCTCCCCTGGAAGACGGACAAGAGCTCTGGCGCCGAGCCGCTCTCGGCGTCTGGCGGAGAGCCTGCGACAATGGCAGCAGCAGCAATGGAACTCGCCGATATCAGCGTGGACTCTGACTGCAGTGTACTTCGGAGCGCCATCATCTGATGTGCTCAATCAACCCGAGCCTCATGCCGAGCCGGGATTTGTGTTTTGAGATAGGAATGCCTCTTGTCGCACAGCACAGATCCTGCGCAGGTAGGCAAGACGTTGCATCATAGTAAACTTGGGAATACCTTCGCGCCGAAGGCGATACCTGCTGCCTGTTCCCTTCGCTGCTCTCTTTTCTGGGGTCCAGTGCCCTGCCATTTTATCCCGCAAATTTCTATTGGCCAAGTCCGAGAATGAACGACCAACTTGGACCAGACCGACTCCTCATCTGTTCTGCGCAACGCAAAGAGATCACCACAGAGAGAGACGTAATGCCAGGGTAGCGAAGCGTTAGAACTCCCGATTGGTGCGCTGATCAAGATCATCGGAAAGTGCATCGAACCGGTGCGGCCATCCAAAACCCCAACACCATTCCATGCTCGTTGCGATCCGTCGAGTTGGGTCTTCGATTGGTTTAGGGTAAATCGAGGACACCAGATCGTAAGGGTCTAATTCTTCCGTCGACAACACAACAAGGCACACGTTATCACAGCACGCCCGTTGATTGCATCACCATTTCTCAAGATGGTCTTTGCTAGCCATGCATCAACCAGCCAAATCACAACTTCTTTGCTGCATCATCTTCTCCGGCCACAGCGCCTCCGGCCACATTCTGCCTAGCTGGAACAGCTTGACCCATGCACTTCCCTGACCGTAGCAGGTCTCCATTGGGAGTTCTTCCCTTCTAACTTTTCTTCTTCCCAGTTTGCCGCCTAGAGGCACACCTTGTTGACTGCTGTATGACTCTCACGGGGAAATATTCCAGGATAGCCTGGGCTAGAGAAACCTCTATAACCACCTATGGAGGTATATGAAGAGAGCGCGAATTTCCAGGGGGCAGGCATCTCCCTCTTAACACCACCAGGAGAACCCGGTGCCATCAACACTATCTTTGAATTGACAGCGCGCTGCCAGTCTCCAGGACTATAATTCAGCATTCCTCTTCCTGCATTGTTCCATGGTACGGAGTTCAGTACGTTGGTTTGACTCACCTACGCATTTCGACCGGAAGAGTTCATCAATACCTTCTCGTTGATGAGGAGGTAATCTTCCGTCCACCGAGGTGACGAATTTTGATGCAGTGGCTTTGTATTTCTGAGAAAGAATGTCCGCGAGACTGTCAGGTTCTTTTGGTCACTGTACCGGAAGTTATTCATAATGAACGCCGCGGTAATTATGATGTAGGTCGGAAAGTTGGGACTTCATGAGCTGGTTAGATCCCATTCATGTTTCACGTCCCCCCTTAGACCTTTTTACCATGACACTGGACTTGATACTGCTCAAGGATATTCTAGGACTTTAAGATCCCTCAAGGCATAAGAGTCTGCTGACGCTTCAAAACACCTCTCCCAGGATTTGCTGAGACTAATTCGGCTGTGACATATCGTTGGGATTTGCCTCTGACATCCAGTGTACGGCAAGATTTGGCGTCTTTGGTTGCGGTCTAACACATTCGGGCCCTCTTCGTAAGCGTTCTCCGTGGCGAAACGCGAAGTTTTGTCCGGGTGTCAGACAGTCTCTCTCTCACTTCTATACAGCCTGCAAACTTATTACTTCGTTGTGCTCAAATAACACAGGCGACTTGAGGTGCTTCATAAAACCTGCTGATGTTGAAAATTTCTGCAGATCGGGTACCATATTCTCAAGTCTGTAGGTTTCGTTTCGAATAAGTTGAGACCCTTGCTATGAATTGATCCTTTCAAACACTTATGACCTATCTTTCTTCCCTTCTAACTATTTCTTCGCAGTTGGCCGCCTGGAGGCGCACCTTATTGACTGCCGTATGACTCTCACGGGGAAATATTCGAGGGCCAGGACCAGCCATCACTTCTTCAAAAAATAAGTCCTTTCTTATCCGCCTGGCTCCCTGATTCTCCTTGTTATTGCAATTCTGTTTGCCCCTTTGATCATATACGGGTTCTCTTTGATCACGCAATCTGTCACAACTGTGGCCGAATGGGGGCCTTCTCGCCAAAAGTCATAGAGGCTGTCGACTTACGATGCGATTGCAGTGACACACGATGACCCCAGCAACCCAAACCGAACGACACCACGTTTCACAATAGTTTTCAAACCGAAAAAGAGGTTCCTCGCCATTGAGGCCAGCGAAGCCCCTGATTGAAGCTCCATTCCTCTCGTGCATATGTTGCCAGACCCTTCAATGTCCCGAGTCTCACTAAAACATATTCAATGCAGTTTTTCTTTCCCTCCACTACCCCGCGTGTCACTTATTTATCAAGGCATTTGGCATTCGATCCATCATGAACACCACCTTCTTGCATATTATATGCTTCTTCGCCTTAAAGCCTAAGCAACACCCTTCTGAATTGGGGTAGTTCCCGAAACTTGAATGGAAGTGTACAACAAAATTGGCCGAACGAATCAAATGCTTACTTTGACGGTTGTCTGTTATCCACGGCATTTACAGCGTGGCCCTTGCTGAAGAAGTGTACTTCCAGATGAAGGGTTGATTGCAGTGTTACAAGCTTTTGCCGACTTATTGCAACCCTAGTGAGCACCCTGAAACGCGTGTGCTGCCCTTTACGTCGATTAATACAAGATAAACGAGGGTAACAGTATGCAGCATGTTGCGCCAGACCCAGACAACAGATATGGAGAACAAGATTGGCGAAGAAGCACCGTCAAACTCGCTTCTGTCCTGTCTTTTCTGCGAAGTTCACCACGTGGCGCGAAGGGCCAAAGCTGCAGTCACCGCCGTTCATGGGAGGGATGGCGTCAAGCGATCTACTGGTACCGCAGCGCACACCACCACATGAATCATCGATCATGTCTTCTCCAGGGTTTGGCCCCAGGTGCAACTTCCGGGTTTGCTTTCCGTCCCGCCCTCCATCATGTTGCGCGACATTAGCCTGTGATTCCTACTTTTGCGACCTTCCACGTTGCAACATATGCGCGACTGGTCGACACTCACACGCCATCATTATGCCCTTCGGAGCCCATGAAACCGCTTTCTTCTCGTTAGTACAGATACCCTGCCATGGCTGCCTCCATGACAAATCAATGGAGCAGTTCAGACCAGTCCTTCCTTTGTGTTTTATGCTTTCAACTGCACTGTTCTAAGCCTCCAGCCGCCCTTCTAGATTGACACCCTTTTCCGACACCATGCCGTCAAGTCGGTTCTTCGATTAAGAATATGCAAAGCGCTTGCCGAGGCTATTCGGAGACTGACAGCGGCACGACCACGTCTTCCCGGAGACCATGAAGGAGCATTGCGAACGTCACGAAATTATCGAGTGTTGGGGACTAGCAAATTATGCAGGGGAAAGCATGATTTCGACCGGAAGCTTTCCGAGCTTTGTTTCTTAGAGTGGCCCGGGTCATGATAGCAGAATACTTACCCAGCCGAAGATGCGAGCCGGCAAATCGGGCTTGGAGGAATATTTCTATTTCAACGCGATTTTGATTCTTATTGAGATGGTGAAGATTCCCTGGCGCAAAGACGACATGAATTTGCTGTTAACTCATGATGAAGACTGTGCAATCTTCAGCGACACAAACTTGAACTCCAGGAATCCAAGATTTGCCCAAACCGCTGTTCCGACGCCAGCGATCCGTCTCAAAGACCAATGTTACCGCGCACTACTGTTAACAAACCTCAACCAATTCAAAAAGCTACAGCTGCCGCAGCATCCCATGACTGACAAGTACGTCGCAATCTCGCAAGTCTCTCGCATGTATACAGCTTTCACTCCCCTAAGCCTTCCTCAAATTGTTTGTTTGATCTTGTCGTCTGACTTCGTCTCTTCCCCGTGAAAATGTGTGTGGCTTTCAATAACGAGCTCGGCCATGACTGAACGTAGCTTCCGTCTACCATATGGCTCGAGTTCGTCTCGTGTCCGTCATGGTCTCGCCTAGAGATCCCCCAATGGTCATGCGACGGATCTATCCCCTGACGCCTGGTTATTTTCGGTACTCATTTGTGGTATTAGTCATACGAGAGCACTGGGCTTCCGCTAATGGCCCGGCAGATTCATGGGACCATAGGGCCTCCACGTTTACCTTCATCATTCATACAGCAGAGCGTCGATCTAGGAATTGAGCAATTAGTAAAGCGTAGTCCTACCGATAACAGGGCAGAGAGTGTGGTACTTCCAACCTGATTCAAGTTCCCCGAACTCTGAAAGCTGCAGAGGGATGGAAGACAGAAGTTAGTTGGCGTCGTCCGACTCAACAACGCAGGGCGGTATAAAGGTCTGCAAATACTGAGCCAGGGAACTGCCGTTTTCTCTAGGTTTACAGCATCCAAGGCCGTTTGCAGGCAGCCATCGTTGCTCTTCAGGAGTGCTACGTAGTTGAAGGCTGGGGGCACTGTCACTAATCGCTTGACATGTTGTGGGAGACGGACACAGGAATTTACTTTGGAGCCCTCTTTCATGGGATACTCACGCTAGTCATCCAGCCTGATATCCAAAAAACCAGCAGCATGAGACGATTGTTTGAAAAGATGAGGGAGGCGCGGCTTCTCTTGAAGGTTTTTAATATCATGGTATTTGACTTGGGTCTACTAATCCTTTGGACGAAGATGCGCAGTTCACCGACATTCCGACGCGAATTCTGCAGAACCGTCCAATAGAAGGAATTCGATATTGGGATGAACGACTCATGATCCATCCTCGCAGCCCAACGGATCCCAGTCACAAACTCGAAGGAGAAGGAGCACAAAGCTCGGAAATCTCCTTTGGCTAGTTCCTCCCACCGAAGCGTTCGAGATCGCGGGCTAGGTAAGTCTAGTTCTGGATGAAGATGTAGAATAAGGGAGGTTTAGTAGTAGGGTTGTTTCCGAGCTTTCACATTGAGAGCGCCTATTTTTCCTATGTCTGCGCGGTTATATTTCCTGTGTACTTAGCTACTCCTGTCGGAGACGATGATAGCGACGACGACGACGATAATGACGATAATAGAAACGACGACGACGATAGAAGCGACAATGATAGAAGTGGCGACGGTTAAGGTAGAGTACGGCCGCAAGAAGGAAAGGTAGTCATTATAGCACAGGAAAAGCCGGCGGTCTCTGTATATTTCATCGTACATCAGTACTAGCTGCATCGATGGCCGATGAAATGAGCTGCGAACTGTCAAATTCATCAAGCATAACCATGCTGGATGCATTCCAATGCGCCGCAGCAGTCATCTCCAAGACCCAGCCTTCATCGTCTGGGGCGCTCGGCTTGCCTTTGCACAGGTACCATTGCTAGCATGCGTCGGGAAGTCAGTGCAGGCTGACTTGCGCTAAACATGTCTCATTCTCGACGCAACTGAAAAGATTTGATGGCGTCGGCATCTGCAGCGCCTCCTCTTGCCCCATTCAACCCTACATTGGCTGGAGTCAGACGTTATCGACACGTCAGAGCCCTGCATAAGCATCAGCTCCGCCTGGGACGTGAGAATTCACTACGACATGCGTTGAGCACCTGATGACGATGCCTATGATGCTCGTCGATAGATCACCGCAAGGTTCATCGTGCCATCTCGACGGTCGCAACTTTGACCGCGGGCGCGGGTTTTCCCATTTGTATTCAACACCCTTATTGCAAATCACCAAACACTACTGAATCGATGTGATGATGACGGGCCTTCACCTGCAGATGGCTTCCTGGAGAAACGCCTCACAGAGCTCCTAATAGTCGTCAGCCTTGCGATTGCTCGTGTACGCTTCACCTAGTAAAGGCCTGCTGGAGTGTCATAAACATGTCCATGCGATTCTCAATGAATGCATCGACTTGGCGTCTTTGAAGTTAAGTTTGCCGAGGGCAGGTTGAGTAAAAGCTCCTATATCAATGAAGGTTTGGGACAAGACTTCCCACATTCGTACAAAGCTGTAGCTTGGCGGGGATTCAGAAGCTTCACGTCTGCGGCAGCGTCTGAGAAGCTCCCGCACTCATTGACTTTGTAGCCGTACGAGGAACACCCAGAAGCATCATATAGATCTCAAGAAGTACGCTTGCCGTGCCTGACGTGGTTGGTCAACCTGACGCAGGGATTTTCCCGTTTCTGCTTCAGCCAGACACTGAAACATCTGGTCTTCGCCATTCACTGGCTTGATGAATTTTTCCTTTGGCCTGAAACTTGCTCTCATCTCACCTGCGCGTTCCTTCCTTGTATATTGTCCTGTAACTCATCTCCACGCTCATACCTTGACCGCCGGGCTGGAATATGGTGTCAGTCACTTGACAGTGTTCTGGACAGGAGTAATGAGGCCCATCCAGGTGGCATGCTATCCGGTCGCGCCGCTCCCGTCCCCCGACGTCCCCTCTTATGAGAGGCTACTTCGTCCTCATATTGCACCTCTCCAACCAAGACATTTCAGAAAAGCAGGTCTCTCAAATAAATAGCGGCGGTGATAGCTCAAGTCAACGGCGAAGTGAGCCGCATGGCGTCTGCGGGGAGGGGGAATAAACCTAATATGGAGGTTTGGAAGGTTCAGACCAGTACACCTCATGGAGTTCAGAGTGCGGTGGTGTGTTCCTCTGCGGTTCGGGTTCAAACTGCCTTCAAGTCGACGCGTCGGCTCACTACACGTAATAGGGAAGAAAATAAGAGCGTCGGCTCAAGGGGTTCTGCATTTCGCGGTCCGGCGGATTGGTTGTTGGCGGGGAAGAGAGAAGTCGGGGGCACGCTGCTCGTCAAGGTCGGCGATGAATTCAAGGCTGGTAACCGTAGGCGTGGCTCTCAAGGTGAATGGAGTTGTCGACGATCTCAAAATCTTGGGCACGGGTGCCGTCGGCTTGTCGTTGTGGCCCAATTTAGAGGCCAGGGTCTGGATGCAGCCGGGCGCTGTAGACGTCAGCAACGGACAGTGAGGGATGGATCCAGGTCAGTACTTGGACACCACTGTTTGAGGGAGTCAGCGTTGGCTTCAGTGGCCAGCGTACCTTCTCAGGCCTGAAGACCGTGCGGTTACTCACTGAGGTGCGCTGCCTCGCCCACGCTAGGTACCTACCTTACGGGGCCCACCTGCTGAATCCAGGCGGACCAGCTGCCGGTTCTGGGGCTGAAATCGGCAGCATTACTTGCACTACAGGCTACGTGCCCAGGGGATGCCCCCGCTCGCTTCGGTCGCAACACTTGATCAATGTTGACGTGGATTTTTGCATTTCGAGGGTGCTGCTTTCAGGCTTGCAAGAAAGTCAACAACCCCCATTTTCTTTCCCGCGACTGGCCAAAGGCCGGCCGTGGCGAATCTTGCATGGGTTACTCAAAGGTCGCTGAAAACTGGATTAATGGCATCATCGTCCTGGGTACCGGCAAATCAAGCACAGTCTTTGGTGAGCTCATAATCGCTGCGGGCTGTAATGTCCACGACTTGTTCAACAACTGAGCATAGGTGACAATCTGATTCTCATTGGCGTCATTTCCACTTCCAAAGTTGTGTCCACCAGTCCTCCTCAACTCGATAAAACCTTTTCCAGCCCATGCCCGCCCAATCGGCCTGTCGCTTTCTTTCTCTCGCCGCCATGACAAGCGTCTCATGATGTCAGGAATTCTCTTGGTCACCCCATCACGGCCCAACACATTGCCCCGTTCATGACTCCGAACCGAGACTGCACCGAAGTGGGGTCGTTCAAGCTTTCTTCTGGCGGCTGATCTGAGCGTCGATGGCTTGCCTGATGATTCCCTCCAATTCGGTGAAAGGGATACGGACAGCGGGCTCGACGGGCTCGGCAGCCTCGGCAGGCGTGGGCAGGCGGTTGCGATTGCGGGTGCTGCAGGAAATTCATCGGGTCAGTACATGAAAAGCATCCAGCGGAAATGAGAGTGAAGAGGCTCACCTGCGCTGAGTGGGAAACGGAGACGCGGGGACATCGTCGGCGAAGTAGGACTTCTTCAACGTCAAATTGGCGTCCGTCGTAGTGACGCTCTTCCAGTGAATGTCGCGTTGAACCTGGCCCTCCCGCCAGACCCAGAGACTGACGAGACACTCGTCAAGGCGGTGGCGAAGGGGCGAGGCATCAGCGGTGTAGGACTTCTCGTACGGGATCTTGATGGCGATGGCGGCGCGGACGAACCCGTTCGTACGTTGGAGGCAATCGGTGCACCTTTTCTCGACGGCTGCCTGGCTTGGGGGTGAGGAACAGACAATTTCGGCAACGACGCGAGGGTTGCGATCATTGAGGCTGACTAACTAAGCCGCGTCGACGATCAGAGCCCGAAGGCCGTCGTTCATGTCCAAACTCTCCTCTCGTATCCCTTCAAGGTGAGGCAGCACACCGGCGCTGGCGTTGGAGACGAGCCGGCAGAGTAGGTTGGCGGTGTAGTTGTGAATTCGGGATTCAGGCATTTTGAATCGAGCGCGGGCGCAGCTTGGGTCATATTCGAGGCGTACCTTGTCAATGGAGACTCGGGGGTCGTTTTGGAGGATGTATGTGAGCTCGGCAAAGGCGGTGGTGTCGAGGGAAAATTCATTGGATGGGAACTGAGACGAGAGTTGGAAGAAACGGCCTTTGGAGACCTCGATTGCGAAATCCAAACATTGGTCCAGTACACTGTGGTCTTGGGCGTGCAAACCTCGACCTTGAGTCTCGTCGGCGCGGTCGGCCCCAGGGGAGCAGAAGTACGCTTCATCAGCCATCTCGACGGGAGTGTGTGCGCCTGTCTGTGGCATCGTCAGCAAATAAAGAGAGATGAAAGAGGGAACAAAGGCATTTTGCACAAGATGATGAATGGCGCACCAGAGTAATGAATGGCGACAAAAAAAAGCACTCACGATGTATTTTGTTGCGTGAATCTGGGTGGTGGGCGTGTGGTTTGTTGTCTTGTTTTTCTTGGGAGGGAAGGAGGGAAAAGAGAGGCCGTGGTACGTCATTGCAGCTCAAGCAAAAAGCAGCAACCGCTCTGTGGGGCTCGGCTGACTAATCTGCCTCCTCTCACGTGTCGGGCGGCTGTGACAGGACAGTAAGGTACCTACTGAGGTGCAACCTCGCGCATGCTGAGGGGTGTTGTGTTTCCAGTCCCCGAAAAGATTGCTGGGCTGAGATGTCGCTGGCCACCGGCCAAGGCTCGAGAAGGAGCGGCCATGCTTCAATTCAACGAGTCTGGAGAGAGAGCGAGCGTCCACCCCATGTCGCCCAGAAGCAAAAAAGGCGAGAAGACAGATTGTCAAATCTGCGCTGACGCAGGCATAGTCTTGTGCAAAAGCTTGATGGCTACTATGCCGACTTCCATGGGGAATTTGATGTTGCGATACCTTGTACCTTACCTGGTGACGCGTTGTTCCGGGCGGTATCTGGTGGACGACACCCACCAGCGTCCCGCCGCACCTCACTATAGGGTACGTACCTCACAGGGCTCTGCAGGGTTTTTTTCCCAGCCGTGCGCTGAAAGTGCGCTAAACCCACAGGCCCCTTGGTGCTGCGGGACACTGTACGTACCTCGTGCCTCCACTGAATTTCAGTACAGTGTCGACTGCCTTGGGTTCCCCACTGGCTTGTCGTCCGCGTACCTACGTTGGCTGATAGACGGGCCAGTGGATTGTGCGGGCGACGTACAACGCATCAAGGTCAGGACGAAGAGGTGAACAATGCGATGGAATCGGAGCCTTGCCACTGAACATGTTGTTGGCACCTGGTCGCCGGGGCTCGACATGAAGCGTTGGGCTGAAAAGCTCGCCAAATGGTTGTCGGCGGCGCGGTGTCTGGCGTTGCAGCGGCCGTGACGCGCCGGCGCAAACCAACAGGTCCATGAATGCGCGCAGGGAACATTCAAAGACCCGACTGCAAGACTTTCGAAAGTCAAATCTATGCTGGCGCACAGCGTGACATGCCGCCTCGCTGTTGAAATGGCCCACTCGGTGGGCTTTGTGCCTCGTTTCTCTCCCATGACCACCTTGACAGCAAAACACACCCTCCACATCCAAGTGCGTCCGAAGCGGTCCGCAGGTCCCATCCGTATCACCACCTTGGCTCATATTCAACCAAGACGTCCCCAGATGAGCACGAACGTTAGACATCGCATGGGTAGGTGTGCAAATAAGCGCAGGCGATGGACGGTGGGCTGTGGATATGGACATGGGCATCCCTGCAAGTCTTCTGGAGGCTTAATTATGCATAATCAGACGTCTGTCTGGTGGGTCTGCCACCAGAGTTGCAGCAAGGCCCAGCACAACGGGGAACCTACTTTACCTCAATACGAGATCGTCCGGTGGCATTTGTTGTTGGGTCCTGGTGCCACATTGTGATGACCTCGCACAGCACTTGCCGAGACGCGCGACATCACCGCTCATGTGAAGGGATCCTGCTGTTGATGTTGCTTCTGTAGCGCCCCACCTCCACCCCAGTGTGGACAGCATGGTGAATGCGCGCCGCCAGTTGCCACGTGGATGCCATTCACAATGATGGCGGTGATGGCGATGATGCCTTCTCAGAGATCACACATCTCGACGTGTCCAACCGACTACCACAACGCCAGGTGGGCTGGACCTGAGTCTCGTCAAGACGACATTGAATGCAGCATACCCTACTCATGAGGTTTCATTAGAAAACAAGTCCATTTTGCCATCTCTCTCCTCTCGGCTCTGTATGTCAGGTGGAATACTGATGGTGCATCAAGAAGGCAAGAACCCATCAAGCCGACGAGCTGGTCAGACGCAACCTTTCTCCGGGGCCAAGATCCATACCGCCTCAACAACCAGAATGGCAGCAGTACCCGAAATTCATGCAAAATCGTCGCTTCTCGAAAGCTGCCCACATTCCCGGCCGTGGGAAGCGACTTGTAAATTCCGAAGCACTTCGGCATGGGCCCATGGTAGTCATCAACGTTTGACGCCATGGAGCACTCCCCCACGAGTCCGACTTCATCGTGAACTCTGGATGGAAACGCCGGAAAGTGTCGTGTGGTGTATCCCTCACAGCGTCGGACGCCGAACCTGCCAGACCCTCCATGAATCCCATGCGCCGAGATCTGCCGTCGACCGTCTCAACAGCAACCGGCTAGTTTCTCCATCTTCAATGAACTCGGCTTTCAAGGATCCGATGCAGTCGATGAATCTCCACATCGCGCTCATCTCTGACCTCCAGTTTTTCGTAGCCTCATATTGGTCCACTTCAGATATGTGAGCTGGCAAACGAAGGTTGGGAACGCTCGATGTAACCACCGTCCCGCTCCAAGATGCGTAGCGATTCCCATTTCGCGGATCTGGCTAGATCTCTCACGTCTTGCTGCTCTTGCCGACGTTTATCGTATTTTCGGTGTTCTTGCAGCATGCTGTATCCTGAGAGAACTTGGAATTTGGTGTACTTTTCATTGCGAGCAAGGGGTCATCCAAATCGCCCCCCTCACCACCCTCCACATTACCCTACGGTACGCCTCTTCTTCCTTTTCTGTCAGACCTAAACCTGCTTTATCGTCTGCAATACCAAAAGTCTCAAGAAAGAAGTTAAGAATAGGGAAGATATCAACATTTTCATTGCACTCATGCATCCTTCATTTCAACTTCAAAGTCGACTAACATCGGTCAGCCCAAAAGTCCTCCTGACACCTTCATCATCACGAGCTTCTCCTCTATTTTCTCGGCCCCCACCTCTTTCTCTATCTCGGCTAGAACAACTGATGGATAGACACGAGTCTGCCATATTATCATTCGCCAACACAAAACGCTTTCAGGCGGGGTTCAACGTGGGTTTCTCCGCCTTCACGCCACTTCGCTGTCTCGTGTCGTCAAGTTGAAAATTTAGCTATAATCTCCTTGCAGGGGGTAGGCATCTCCCTCTTCACACTACCACAACCCATTACTCCTTCAACATCAAGACGTCGCTCTCTTCATAAACCCCCATAGGTGGCCATAGAGGTTTCTCTGTGAGCCATCCTGGCTCTCGAATATGTCCCCGTGAGAGTCATATGGCAGTCAACAAGGTACGCCTCCAGGCGGCGAACTGCGAAGAAGAAAACTTGGAAGGGAGGAAAGAAAGGTTGAAAATTTAGAAATGCAGAAGAAAGTTACAAGAGTAGCGCCAATATTGTTTTCATCATTGCAATATCTCAACTCGTCATCAAAGATTCCTTGAGACACTGGCCTCTTCATGAGTACGAAGAAGTTGGGTCTCAAGCATGATTAGATCGGGATGTTTACACCGCAGTCCCCTGGCAACACCATATCTATACCTATCTCCGAGACCTGGGGGAAGTTATTTCGCAAACCTGACCAATCGGCCAGAAAGATCGAAGACCATGAGGGGCAGATCTCGGGGCGTCTTTCAAAAGCAAGGGAGTTGCAATGCATTAAACGTCATTTGAATCGTCTTCTGAGATTGCGTAAAGAACGGGCGAGTGATGATGAAAGATATACCGGTCAATGAGCATATGAATGCCAAGATGGATTGAATGCAAGAAAGCAGCCCTATGAATACAATAACAACGTCTCTCTCTCACTATCCCACCCTCTTAAAGTATCATTCAATCGTCGCCAAAGAGGTCTAAACCAGCATCATCGTTTTCATCCTCAAAAACGCTAGATTGCTTGGAATCTCGGGATCTTCGGACATCATCCTCCTCCTCCTTTGTCCGTCGAGCTTTTTTTGATCGGATAGTCCTCGGAAGTTCCTCTAATCGCGCTCTAAAAGCCTCAACTTTGTAAGTGTCCTTATTGTAGTGGAGCTCGATGAAAAATTTCCGTTTGTACGCTTGGACTGCGTGCAATGCTGAGGGGACGAGCTGGCGAATTGAAGCCATTTTGGGGGCTTCTCTTTCTAACCAGCCAATGTCTTCAGCTATGAGCTGTGCGAGGCCGATCCAATCTTTGTTCTCAAGTAGCTCTTTCATCTGCGAGTGGCACCAAAGGTTGCGCTCTGCATAAAGCCTTAGGAGCGATCGCGACGCACCGGGGTCAGTGTCTCCTACATCTTCAGAGAGAATTCGTAGTAATTCAGTCATAGGTCCTTTGTAACGGTTCATCTTAGCATGATCCGTCGTGGCGTATTGCTCTTCAATTTTCAGCTCGTCGTGTATTTGGGTCCACAGCTTTGTTCTGAACGCCTCGCGGGTATATTCTGGGATACCCTTTAAACGCTGGGTGAGCTGCTTCTCATCTTTTACAGAGGAGGAGGGGTTCTCAGACGGACAATTTCCGTCTTGTTGTGCTGCTGATGCTTTCATATCGTTGATGATGAGATTTGATCTCAGTCGATTCAAAAAGTTGCCCGCGTAATCGCCGAAGCGGAGCAAAAAAGTCCTCTCATTGAATTCATGCAGCTTTTCTGTAAGCTCCGCACACTGGCCCTTAGCCTCCAAGCGGCGCTCCACCTCTTCTTTTCCAAAGCGTACTGTCTTCTGTACAGACGCTTTAGTCGTCTCGTCGGTATTATCGTTGATAGTATCGCATACTTTCAATAACGACTTAATACGATTGGCTGTGGCGTCGCTGATTCTTCTTCACCGAGATGTGTTGTTCTGGGGCGAATGGTTCAAAATTTCTCTGAACCACTTTGTGGTATGGAAGAAATCGAGGTCGTTAGCCGTCATGGGCGATGCGCCTTCAGAATTCTTACGCTTCGACATTTTTTGGATTGGTTGAAAATATGGGAAGCATGAGAGAGTGAAGAGCAGACAAAACAAAGAGGAGGAGAAGATTTAACACAGCTGAACCTTTTATCGCAAGAGATTTCAAGGACCTTAAGGGTATGAGGACATTATTAGCACTGGGACCTTGGTTTATGACCCGGGGGATTGATCTTCAAGGTTATATCTCAAGGGAGTTCTTCCTTTGGTACCGTGAAGCATACTAGCTATGTTACCTTGGGACAAGACCTCCTTGTCGACCTTGGTGATGGGAGCGGCGATCTCGTGGGAGTTGAGTTTGCGACCGCTCTGGGCGAGGATTAGACGGATGGGACTGCTGTCGCTAATGAAGTGAACAGGAGGCTCCGTGTCGTAGTCCTCATTCTCTTGAAGATAGCTAAGCGCCACATTGAGGGCCTCAATGGCGCAAATCTCATTAAGAAAATTCAGACTATTGAAATTATCTATAGTCTATTGTCAAAGCTGGTAAAGCACTGGTCTCGTCTCTTGTCTGACGGTCTGGACCATAGTTCAGGTGTAGTAGATATTGAACCAGAATGATGAGCAGCCGGAAGGTCTGGGCCATCCCATTAAATGCCAGAAGACGCCAGAGACCCCTAGTGCAGACTAGAGCCAATCAACCGAATATCGTGAATTCATGATTTGCATTGGATCTTACTGGTTTTGCCAATGCCAGAGGCCCCAAGGGACCAACGGCTGGAAAGCGTGAGGCGTTTGGGGGCGTGCTCACGTTGAGGAAATCAGCTGATCTTCCGAAGGGAAAGAGAGTGGGAAGACAAGAGATAGCGAAGGTTATAGAGGCTAGAAGAAGCGTGCTGATTGTGAGCAAGTTGAAGTCTTACTGTAAGGTTGCCCGCAGAACCTGCAGTAGATCGTGGAGAGAGGGCATGGATATGTAGGCATTAGAACAATGCTGGTGCGCGGTGATGTTGCTGAATCGAGCTAAACGAATCAGATGAACAGAACTATGCAAAATAACAGTCAGAAACGTCATGAACTTCATGTCTTACCTGTCACGCGAGTAAAGAGAACGGCCACGGAATTACAAGAAATGCTGGTACCCGCGGGACGTATCACTGAAAGGGAGTTTTTACTCTAGTCTAATCTCACTTTCTCAACCCGATAGCAGCTCACTCTGTCGGACTTGTGCCAGCACAGGCGAACGTTGTAACGCCGCTTGGCGATGCTGCACAAGATCGCGGCATCCCGCCCTCACTCACGCACCATTTCATGAGGCCTGAATAGCCGACCGAATCAGTGTTGCTGGAGCATGAACATAGGGTAGGAGTTGCGCAATCTATGTCAAGCTATCATGAGAAAGGACCGGATCGCTCCAAAGGCGGTGATATTCGCAAGGGTTGATTAAAGATCAAGTGTGAACCTTGAGAGCGGGTGATCTTTCTTCCCTTCTAACTTTTCTTCTTCGCAGTTTGCCGCCTAGAGGCGCACCTTTTTGACTGCCGTTTAACTCTCACGAGGAAATATTCGAGGGCCAGGATGGCTCACAGAAGTTGCCCTTCCAGATACTTATGCGCACTTGCAAACGTGACATGTGCGTCAAGGTCAAGTCATTCACTCATTCGGGATCGAGGTTCATCGTTGCAACTACAACGCGACGAACCCGTGCTTGCTTGAGAAGTGGCCGGCTTAAACTACCGTCGGTCTTGATCTCACGTCCAAGAGTCTGCCGTACGGCTAAGACCTGATATACGCCCTGTGTGGTGGTGGTTGTGGTCGTGGTTGATCCGATTTGTATTTTACTCTACGACTCCATTCTTCCCGGAATTCTGACTGCGATAAACCACCACTCATGATCTTGGACAATGATGTCAGGGAGGAAAGTCATTCCTTCTGCTGGCGCTGTAGAAGAGCATGATTGGTCTCCGAACAAAACCAGGTTGATTGGTGTGGTTGATTGACGCTGTCGGCGAAACCAGGATCGCCGCATCGAGCTCCTGTAACCTTTCGTTTTCGTGGACAAATGATCAACTCCACCTTTTCGTTCCGGCAGGCGGGTTTGTTGGTTCTCATATCTTTGGATATATTTACGCGGATGTGCTGCTCGCCGTTAGAAATGGCCATGAGACAAGGAAATCACTGGTTGGTGTTGGTAGACTAGTAGCTTCATGCGCCAATGTGGTGTTTCACTTGTCCCAGCGTGTTCTGGAGCAGCCATAAGTCAATCGCGAAATTCCGCTGCGCCTTCACATGGCCGATTGTCTCGGACTCAAAGGCCGCGGAGGAAATATTAACAGCTGTGTCAACAGAAGGTATTGGATCTTTTCCCCCACAGTGGAGGGGAATGATACTGTCGAGGTCAAAGTCGGAATAGTCGGATCGTGAGGACTTAACTCGTCTCGGACCCAATGCGGCTGGCAATCCGTCGAGGCTTCGGCTTCAAGGGAAGTCTGTATTGTGTTAGGAATAAGTCCAGGGTAAATCAAACCCTGTGACATGAAGCTCGCCAACCTCTTCTGCGGGCGACACCCTCCTAGCACAACTTCTGAGAGTCTCAATGCAGATGACGAGACCGTTGATCAGGGGGACACGTAATGTCTCCATCAAGAGTCGTGTAACATGGGATTTGCGATGGCAATGAAATTCCATTGCATGCGCGGATCAGATGGTTATTTTCGCATGTCATATGTCGACGATGTCGGCGCGGTCATCTAGCTGGAGGTAAGAAGAAGCAGTGCTGCTAGCCATCTCCTGGGCTGCCTCAGAGGGATCTACTTGCGGGGTCGTTGGAGGCGGCTCGAGATCCACTTCGGTGGCATCAACATTCGGTGGCGACCGCGGAGCGATGTTCCCAAGGGGGTTAAACGGAGCATCGGATTCGTGGGGGTTCGACTCGTCATAGTCAGGATCAAGGTCTACCACCTTTTGCAGCAGGCTGAAGGGCGGAAGACGATGCGGTGAAAGGGATACCAAAATTTACTTGCGCTTGCGACTCCTCCTCTTTTCGATGTCGGACTGTCTCAGCTGTAAGGTGCCAGTAGAGGGCGTCGGCGGTAGTGTGGAAAGAGAATCAAGAATGGTGTTTTCCTCTCGCATGAGCGAAGACGGTTTGCTTGGGGCGTGGTCAAGAAGTCAGTGGGGTGTCTGATGAATGCAGTCATCACTTCTGGTGGCTTATAACGCTGTGGAGGAAGCTGATGTGATGGTATCTGTCGTGGTTGTGGGACTGGCCGGGTGACGACGTGCCTGAAGACTGCTTCTGCATGATTTTCACGAACATGAGCGAGCAAATACAAGCCAACTGAAATGAATTGAATGCCACACGATTTGGCATCAGGGCATTTGGAAAGACGAGACTTGGGAAGGCAAATGATCCATAGGAGCAGTAATCCAATAAGCGAGGGGGTTGATAGCAGCACTGAGTAACCCGGTCATGAAGGTTCATCCGTATCTTGACAGTTGTTTATAAGTGAACAATCATAACAATGTGCCATCGTGAATCCAACAATCTCGCGCAAATGTGAGCCTTGGGCAACCATTCTGCATTACGTGAGAAGATCTAGCGCAAAGAAGCGGAAGTGACGGTCATTGAGTCCAGATGATGTTCGCTTAGATTGACATGGAACGTAGAAGCGGGCAGGAGAAAAGAGCAGGGATAACAGAAGTCAAAGAACCGCTGATGAGGCGGTGTCATTCTTTTCTCACTTTCCGTACCAGGACTGTCCATCAATTGGGAAAGGGGGGGTCCTAGGCTGAGGTCGGAACCAGAAGGAGTGGATTGGGATTGGGCTCACCTTGAGGATAAGTCGAAGTATTGACAGCCGGGCTAACAAATGGTGATTGAATGAACGAGAATCCTGTCCTATCAAATTCCTTGCAGCATGTCATGATGTGAATTGGAATGCCGCGTCACCTTGGCCCAGAAAGCGGGGAGATCCTTGTTGGGTTTAGGGCGTCGGGAGCCACAGGGTCCGTCCCCAACTTCTTCAAACCCAAAATCTCTCCTCGTGGATCACAAGTATCTGAATATCTGTTCCCGCAACAGCAGCTTTTACAAGCTCAAAGCGGTGGCGAGTTCTGGAGAAGGAAATCTCCATCACACCCATTCCTACTCGCCCTAATTCCGCTTCAGCCGGAGAGGAAGCACACGGGCCGTTCTACATGAGATTCGATCCCCGTATCCACTGTTCTCACGACCGCTCTAACGAGTGGTTTGAGCAGAAGATAGAAGAGATCAAGGCTCGCGGCGGACGCAAAGCTAACTTTAGTAAGGTAGCTTACCGGATAAAACAGCAGAGGCTTACCGAGGAGCGGTCTGAAGCTGGGCAGGCAATCGCGAGGGCGCTTGCAGCGCGAAGGGGAAGAACATGCAAATGGTTGTTACGCGGTCCGAGTTTGGCGTCCAGCGCGTTATAAGACACTTGCAGAAGCCCCAAATATTCCAAAGTCTCGGTGAACGCCTCTGTAGGAGCATTCACCAACTTGAAATTGAAAGGGATGAGATTCAAATAAACTCAATGTGTTATGGCCCCGCTGAACACATCAGACGGTGAATGGAGTGTGGCCCGCCTTCTCCCATGGTCGAAACGTCGTCTCAACGGCGAGGAATGCGGATTCATGTAGTCGAATTGGAGCAGTTAATCACTTCCGCACACATCTTCAGAGTGGTCAGTCATATTAAAAAGAGGATCGAGACTCCGTGCTTTCATTTAACAGTCGAAGATACTTGGTCCCCTGTGTGACATCTGCAACCTTCTCGGGTACTCTGAGGATATTGAACCTCAAACTCCTATAAAGCCGGAACAACGACGAAGTATTCGACCTTGCTCACCGCAGCCAAGACAAACTCCCCACGCCATGACGCCAACATTGCAAGACGCCGAACAGTCTGGGCTCAAGGATAAACGCTATGAGAGACGACTATGATAACAATAACGATAACGCCGACGACGAAGAAGACGACAACAATAATGATAATAGCGTCATTCGTACAAGTCAACAATCTTTGAAGTAGAGTTTGAGCGATGACGAGAGGGAGGGCTCGCCTGATCTCCAACTGAGATTTGATGCTCGCCGCGTTGAACTAGCTTCACGCATTTTCGCATTTATTTCTCTTTGGATAAGAAGATTCTCTAACTCCGGTGTCCCAAGAATATCTTGAGATTGAATTTTATGTGATTCTCGACATGTTCGTGAGCGGATGTCTCTTGTATGTTCGGCAGCAGCTGCAGAGAGACCCAGCGCTTTCACGTACCAAGCCGAATCCGAATCCTCGCTACTTCTTCTTCACACAATGATCAAATCCCCCAAGCGTCCGTATTCAAGCTACTCAAGTCGTACTATATCATCCGCAGTCGGATCGTTGCCCTGAAAATGCAGCGGGCCATATCGCCAAGCATTTCACCCGTCAGTGGTAACACCCATCGTAGCCTGCCGTAAGTCGCGGGCTGGATCGGGCAAGGAATTTGTGTCCGAGGCCAGCTGCTTGATGTACCAGGTTAGTTGCTCTACTCCAAGCCGTAACCCATCCGGAGGCCGGCTTCTGCTCCTTCAATCCCCCGGGCATTGTCATTGACGGCTCGTGCGTGTGGAAGGCAATAACGGGAGCAAAGCCCCATTACCGCGAACGGCTGAGCCAAGGCACTGACGTTCACGCCGGAATGGTATCATCGACTTGCCTTTTGGGCCACAAAGGCACAGTCTGGGATCATCGGCCACGCAGGGGGCTTCTCTGTGATGTGACCTGGGTGGTGTGTCAAGACACAAACTGGCCGAAACTGGCGCAGTAGGGTCCATACCATCTTCCTAGATCAGGGCTGCTTCCTACACAGCGCACTGCGGGCTGCCATCCTTCTTCCCTTCTACCTTTTCTTCCGCAGTTTGCCGCCTGGAGCCGCACCTTGTTGACTGCCGTATGACTCTGGCGGGGAAATATGTGGAGGGTCACAGCGTAACCTCTATGGCTATCCCACGGGGTATATGAAGGGGACTTTTAAGCCGCCTGGCCAAGCTGGCAGAAGCGGCCCCCCATCACACCATATAAGTTTCTGGTGTTAGAATTTCCAAACTCAAACCGCACATTGTAATTCAGTAGCTAATCAGCATAGGTTATCTTGGAGTCCATGCTGTTGTGTAACGTTTATGTCTGCAGGGTGTCGGTGTCGATCTGGACACTTTGCTGATCTACCAGGTCACTTTGTTGATCTGATAAGTCACTTTGTTGAACTGACAGGTCATTTTGTTGCTCTGAACGCTTTTTTGATCTAAAATGTTGATCTTAATTGTTGATCTGGGCACTATTTTGGCCTGGCTGGCGTGACGACGCCACACCAGCACGTGGTGGAATTCTCACCATGCAACTGTCTGGTGATCATGACCGCGGGGATTGAGAACACGGCCGACTCGAAAGATTTGACGCGCTTGTCTTGGAGCGCTCTAACGGTCCCGCTTGCAACCTTCCAGAGGATACCTCTGCTAGCATGAATCTTTCTTCCATTCTAAGTAAAGCATGGTCTCTCCAGGTAGATTCTGTTGGTTGTTCAGTGTGGACGAGATTGGCGGTTGACGTGCCCGTTTGTTTCGGGGCACCATCGCCACCACCATCGCAACGACCACAGGACAAACGAGGACGCGGACGAGGATACCTGGGCGCAAGCTCTCGCAAAGGTCGCCGACGGTGCTGAAAGAACACGCACTTGAGTAGCTACTACGGTGTCTCGTCTCGTTAGGTCCCCCAAGATGGCTTGCAACGGAGCGATAGACTGTCGCGCACGTCATGTCCACGGATATGTCATGCTGTCAGAACGTCCAACCAAGCAAGCGATGAGGTGACTGTCTAGATACCAGCTAGCCTGCGGTTGATACCGAAAGACATGCCTACGACATTGACCACGAGTGCGTGGGAGAAATGCGACAACTTCAGTTGGTAGGTGTGCTGTTGAAAATTGAGGCAGGCCATTCTTGCATGGCTGCAGCTTCAGTGGACCAGCTGCCGATTTTAGTGCTCGAATCGGTAGTAGGTCCACTGAAGCTGCAGCACCTTAGCACGGGCACCTAGGTGGTGATGGAGCACCGTCACCACCTCCACATCTCCGCTCGCTGCCCAGCCCCAATCATCAATCCACACTGCATCCAACCTCATCGAGTCAAGAGCTCAAGTTGCGGAAGCAAAACGAACATGACGAGTGGGTGTAGAAAATCGTCACATTTGATTTTAGCAGTTGTGGCTGCGCGGCCACCCTTTCCAATCTAAGTTCCATGAACCTGTCTGCACTACCTATTGAGAACGATCGCGGGGAGCCAGACACAAAGGCAGCAGGCCAACTTACGGGTGGCGGCTCCGTGGCCGATCAGTGGCTGAAAGTGCACGATGTTCACGCGTCGTCAAGCCCCCACGCGTTAGTTAGGTTGAATGTCTGCCATGCGCGTCAAGCCGCGCTATCATGTGACCTGCACAGTCGCATAAGCCCCACTACGCCTGCGTCGTCTCATCCGATTGGCTTAACCCAGCATCTCTGTGCGAAATTTCGCACGAGCCCCACAATTAGGACCAATAAAAGCTCCTTCAGCACTTGCCAACGACGACCCCGCTCGAGCTCCCTCAAGGTCGCCGAGTGAAACTTTCGGCGACGCATCCCATCAAGGCTGAAAGATCAATAAGCATTGGGACACCGGTGAGGCAGCAGCCTGTGAACATTTCAATCGAGTACGAGGGCATGCCGAGTGGCCAAGCCTTCAAATAGGAAGGAGGGATTCTAGGAATCACCAACAGGGCCTGCCTGGGTCACGTCAAGGGCGGGAATGAAGACAAGACAGTCACCACATGCTTCCTGGGCGTCATGTCATCACGCACATAACACACGGACAAGTAGACAGATGAGAGACGAGATCAAGCCCCATACTAAGCCTTGCCCTCGCCACTCTTTGCATCCCCAACCCGCTGCTAGTAGCTGCTCTGCGCGACTATCGCGGAAGATATAGCCCCTCCGTCAACCGACGCTCGTCCGCTCCAGCCCTCACAGCTAGGTCCACGGCATCCTCGGCGAGTGACTCGGGCAGGGGGAGCTGCGCGTGCGTTACTCGCGTCTCGGTCTGCATCGCAATCCGCACCGACCCGTCGCCGCCCCTCAACTGGGGCGCGGTATCGCACACCTGTTGCGCGCAGCGGCCTCAGTAATCACAGCCGAGATGAACGAGGTACGTAGCGTGCGGAGACTGTCGGCTGCAGCCGCGTTGCCCTCCGAGGGCCGCGACCTCTAGAAGGATCCGCATGTTCAATCCCCCATACCCGTCTTATCAGAGCTGGTAGTGCTCGTTTTCGCGCCGATCGAGGTAGCAGCCATGGTGATGAAGTAGTCTATCCCATTGCCGAGGGCGTCAGATGGCGACTTGCAATGAGGGGCCGGTTATCAAGGAGGTTGTATTTAACGGCGATGATCTGGGTTCGATTGGCGAGCGAATGGCGGCGGGTCCAGTCCCCGTTCTCGAGGAAGGCCACGGGCTGGTATAGCAGCATCAGGGGGCAGCCGGGTGTGTGTGCAGGCATGGAGGAAGTCGAATTCTCTGCTCTGCGTAATGCGAGCGAGGTTATCCACATAGGCGTCGAGATCACGCGTGGCGGCAGGGGCTGCTCCGAGGCGTAGCTTTCCATCGAAAATGGGGATGAGAAGGCGGACGAGAGAGGTGTTGCTGCTCTTGTCGCTGTAAAAGGATGGCGCATCGTCGTCGTTGACGATGGTTAGGGTGCGGAGGAGGCGGTGTAGTGTCGAGGCGTCGCGCGCGAGAGGGCAGGGCCAGCCGACTTTGACGTCGTCATCCATGTCCCGACATGGTGTGACAGCAGCTGCGACGGCGGCGATGATGGAGGAGTGTCGGAAGCGCGCTGTGTTGGCGTGGTTCGCACTGCTGGTATCGCGAGGCGAAGGGGGCGCGCGCGAAAGACAGTATGGGCGCCTCGCCGCGGAGGGGGGGGATCACTGCCGAGGCGGGAAGGAGGGCTGCATCGAGGTCATTGTTGGAGGAGGTTGAGTGACGGCGAGGGATGCGGACCCATGAATCCACGATTGCCAAAACGCCTGTAGAGGAAGTGAGGGTCATAGTACCATGGATGCGTTTATCGTATCGAAACAGGAGGGATTGGTATTGATGTATGATTCGGTGGTTGGTGGGGGCGGGGGGTAGGCAGCTTTGAGGAAGAGTAAGGCGATGCCGACAGCGGAGAGGCGCGCGAGATGACGGCGAGGTAGCTTTGATGTAACGGGTTGCGGTGACGGAGACAAGAGGCCCAGGCGTAAGGCAGAAGCAGAGGCTTTAGAGGTCGAGGCAGCCGACAACATAGCAGAGCGGGATCGGGGTCGGCAGGACGGGCGGCGGGTGACGGCGGATGACGGTCAGGCCGAAGCCGGCGTCAGGGAAGTGGAGGGACAGTAGTCGAAGCGAGGGATGGGCGACTCGTGGAAGCAGAGCTTGACAGCATGGACAGCAAAGTTGTCGGGCTCGTAGATGTCGCCATGGTCGCTGTTGCGATTGTCGTTGTTGCGGTCATCGTTCCTGGAATGCGGGGGTTACTTTGGTTGCTGATGTGCACAAAGAGACTTGGAATTATTGTACGTACGGTATGTAATGTCCATTGGAAGCGCAGCCTGTTGAAGCTGTTGGGGGGGGAGGGGGGGTGTGGTGGCGGCGCAGATGGTGTCGACGATGGTACTGGCGACAAGGCCATCCATCACCACGTGACACTAGAGGACGACCAACGCCGCGAGATAAGGATAAGAGGGTGTGTCAGATAACAGATACCAGATAACGATGAGATAAGACCTGGGCAGGACAGGACTCGAGCTTAGGCCAAGCAAAACCCCCCCCCTTAAAAAAAAAACCCCGACGATTGCTTCTTCAAATTATACAGACCCATTCAACCCAAGCAGACATGGCTGCAGCAAAAAAAAAGCAACAATAACAACAGTCGATTCATTAACTCTCCTGTCCTCCCTGTGTGCCCCATCTCACCGCCGGATCAACGCCATCACCAAGCCCTCCTTCCGCAGGGGGTCGTGCACACTGTCCCTCTTGCCCTCTCCACTGCCGGTCTCTGCGCTGCCGCTGCTGCTGCTGGTGTTGCCGATGGTGATCGCGCTTCTGCCGGATTTGTCGTCGCCAGGTCTTCTTTCCGTATGATTGATGCCACTCTCCTCAGATACCGCTGCTTCCAATGCAGGCGCTGGGATTGACAACGGCTGCTCCTCACCTCCGGCTCTCTCTTGCTCTCGCTCCCGGCATTCACCCTCACCCTGCCCCTCATACGTAGGTCAGTCTCTATCTACCCCGTCCACGCTTCTTCTAGCCTCAACCGCGCCATCTGCCTCAAAAGCGTCCAAGCCATCAATAATTTCTCTCTCAACTGAGCTCAAAGTATTACATGATGACCAGTGACATATTTAACGATCGTAATCAGAAAGTAGCCACCCTGCTGTGGCGATCACGATAGCGGGGGTGGCTGAGTCACCCCGCCATCTGTGGCTGTGTCTGGTCAAGAAGCCAGCGTTGATTCACCTCAGTGTCAGCCGCTGAATGGAGATGCCCTGTGCAGTTCTGGTTCGGAAATTCCAGCAGCAGATGCAAGTACGCAGCATGATTCGGCTTGGCGCCACTGTGCATCTCTCGCCGCCGTCTCCTACGTTTGGACACATCGTCACCACCAACGCCAATCGCCCACCGACGCCAAGCCCACGATTCGGACTGAAGTTCGCGGGGGAGCGATGTGGGCGATGCGGCGCGGCTGCTGTCGGGGGGGTGAGGTGCGGTGCGCAGACGGCTGGCTGACCCATCATGTTTATCCCCAGGACTAAAATGGGGAACACTACTGGGCAGGTTTGAGCTGTGCGCCATCCCCCGCTCCTGCCTTCTAGTTGTGTGTGCCCCGCCATGAAGTGGTAGCCAGACCCGCTGCAAACTGAGCTACCACCTCCAGCTACCTCCTCGCCCCACGGTCTTTCCCCGACATCACATGTGACCCCCCTTCCCCGGCGCCAACTGCCTTGACCTCAGCTGCTGCCCCCGAGCCTGCCTCCTGTGAACCTGGAGCTAGGTTCTCTTGCCTTGCAATGATCATCCCTTCCCGCTCCTGCCTTCTAGCTTGTGCCCCGCTATGAAGTGGTAGCCAGGCCCGCTGCAAACTGAGCTACCACCTCCAGCTACCACCTGGCCGCACGGTCTAACCCCCGACACGTGAACCCCCTTGCCCAGTGCTAATTGCCTTGACCTCAGCTGCTGCCTCTCCCGAGCCTGCCTCCTGCGAACCTGGAGCTTCCTTTGCAATGTTCATCCCTTCCCGGCTATGCTCTGGCTGGCATGAAGCTCCATACAGCTCACCAACTGCACCTTCCGCCCATTACTTTGACTGCAAGGGGTGATCGTGGCTTGGATTATCACACCCAGATGCAATTCAACGAATGAGCGACGGTTCTGCTGGCACCGGCCTACTTGGTAATCAAGCGATGATAGAAAAGACTGGACACCCGAGCCTGCGTGTTGGTGATACCGTCGTCGTGAAACCACTGCCGCCTCAGCGCAATTGATGCCAACATTGCAGAGCGACTCCGTTCATACTCGAGATCGACGATCCGTTCATGGCCGCATCGTTCCATTTCGAGTTGTCAACGAAGTCAGGGACAACAATCACAAGTCGCATAATCAGTTGAAAGGGGTTCACCCGGGGACCGAAACCGGGACAGTAGACTAGACTTCGCTGCACACGGAGTCTTCACACACGATTCGCACCGAGGCGTATTTCACTGTTTTGATGTAGTAGCAAACAAAATATATAATCCTTGCGAGCACCCCAAAAGCCCCATATCATCCACACGGGACAAACACTCAGATGCCTGCGGCTGCGAGAATGGAGGCAGCGGGATTGCCGAGCTTCTCCTCCAGCGCCTCAAGCCACCCCTGCAGTTCCTCGTCGTCCTCGACATCACCGTTGTCCGGTGCGTCTTGATCCGGTGGCGGCGGCGGCGGGATCCGCTCGGCGTCTTGGTCTTGGGCGCGGATGAGGCGACGCAGGCTGTTGGACACGTTCTGCGCCAAAGCATGCACCTGGTTCCGGAGGCCGTCAACCATGTCAGCCTGCACACCGAGGGGGGGCAGCACGCCGTGGCGGAGTAGCACGCGGTGCGACGAGCGAACCTGCAGACGACCGTCCGCCACGGCAAACCCCGGCGCGTCTTGGAACGAGACGCCGACCCAGCTGCCCCTTCCCCGACGGAGGTCGTGCAGTTCAGCGCGGAGGCGTTCTGTGCGTTCGCAGAGGGATCGGCTCGTCACGATGGCCTCCACGACGGCAAGTTCTTGAGAGAGGATGGACGACATGCGCACGGCGGACAGCCGGGTTGCCAGGGTCTGCACATCGGAGACAGAAGCAGTCTCCTTCCGCGAGCGGGAGAAGTAGTGCATGGGCGACGACCAGAACGCGGGTTGAGGGGGATCTGCCGCCGCGGCGTTGGGCACGAGCGGATCCCAGAGGCCGCGCGAGCGTACGATATCGAGGAGTTCGTCGACCTCGGCGGCGACGGCGGTGATTTGGCCCGCGAGGGCCATCAGGAGCGGGACGTCGGCTTGATGGGACATTGGACCGGGTGGCGAGGTGGGGACGGCTGCTGCATGGTCGTCGACCTGCTTCAGTTGCAGCCTGCGCCAGTGCTCGAGGAAGCTGACGAGAGGTTGGACGTCGCCAGACGGCGGGAGTTCAGGCAGCTCGCAGAGCGGGTGAGGTTGGCCGCCGGCGCCGTCCGCCAAACGGCAGCCGCGGAAGAAGGAGCATTGGTGGCCGCCGAGGCGATGCAGCAGGGTCTCGTTGTACGTATCGAGCACGGATGTCATGGTGGTAGACATGTCGGCGATGGCCAGGACGCCGTCTGTGGCCGCAGACAGCCGTCGGCCCGACGCGTTGAAGGACTCAGGGGATGCGAAAAAGGACGCGACAGCATCATCGCCGTCGTCGCCGCCGCTGGTATTGGCCTTGCTTCTGCGGTGAGCTGTGCTGCGCAGGCGGTCGCGCGTCCAGTCGAGCGTGTCGGCGATGGCGGGGATCCAACGGAAGCCGGCGTGGAATTCGAGATCGACCTCCCAGGTGGAGGTGGCGGCGGAGGCGGAGTCGATTATGTTGGCGATGAGAGAGCGCTCGGGTCGCGAGTGGCTGGCGAGGGGATCGCCGGGGGAAGCACGAAGAACGGCGCTGACGAGGGAGCGGGCGAGGACGACTACTTGGTCAAGCGGGACGACCTTGCCGAAGTGGCGGACGAGGTCGGCGTCGGAGATGGTGGCGCTGCAGAAGGCCAGTCCGCGGGGGCGAGCGAGGGAAAGGAGAGTTTCCGGGACGGAGGCCCAGGCCGCGGCGAGAGCGAGCAGCTCGTCCAAGAACGACATGGGGACAGCGACATGGTTTACCGTGGCGGCGGGGGCAGAAGGGCATGCCGTACTCCTGGGTGGACATGGAGGGCGTGTGGGCCAAGGCGACGGCAGTGTGAAGATGCAAAAGACGGCTACGCTAACGGCGGCGGCAGCGCAAGCGACAATGTAAGGTAGTATTCGGGAGAAGAGAGTCGCTGGCTTGGCAGGTGGCTGCCGCGCGTCGTCAGGCCGAAGACTCGAGGAGGCGGAGGGGCCTATGTCGATCGGATCGCACTCGACAATGTAGCATGGTGGTTGCGGGGTCGGCAGCACAGGAGGAATCGGATAGAGGATGACACGGTCGCGACGGTCAAGGTGCAGCGACACGGGATGGTCGGGGCTGGGGGTGAAGTCGGAGTGGAAGCAGATCTCGACGGGCTGCAGGACAAAGTCGGAGTCGGAGCCGGAGTCGCTGGTGTCGGGGTTGTTGGGGCCGTCCCCGTACTCGTCGTCCTCGTGGCCCCCAGGGAGACATAGGCGGACACTGAAGCGCAGCGCGTTGAAGCGATTCGGAGGATGGTCGGAAGCGCGGCCGAAGACGGCACGGAGTGGGTGGTTGTCGGCATCGGGGTCGGCATCGAGACCGAGTCGTGAGGGCATTGCAGATGGGCTGACCGACTGACCAATTGAATGGAACGGCTGCTGGCGGGGTGGTATTCGTACTGCGTTATGGTGGCAGCAGAGAGAGATTGAGTAGACTTGGGTCGCAACGAGCGCGCGAGAGAGGTTTGGAGCTGCTGGACATTGCGGCGGCGACCGTCGGCGATGGTGGATGTGGTGATGTAGTCTGGGTAGCAAACATTGTGTGATGAAGCAAACAAAGGCAAGCTGACACGAAGAAGTTGATGAATGGGAATTCAATTTCCCCCACACTGACAGTAGCAGCGATTCTCTAATTGGCTGCAGGCACATGCAGCTACCCGTCTGAACCCAGTAGGGGGGAGCTGCACCCCTGACCTCACTACGTATACATAGGTACACCCGTTGCCTCAGCCAGGCCAGTCCACCCGTCGCCCTCTTTTCCGAGGGTCTTTTTTTTTTTTTTTTTTTTTTTTTTTTTTTTTTTTTTTTTAAATTTTTTTTTTTTTTTTTTTTTTTTTTTTTTTTTTTTTTTTTTTTTTTTTTTTTTTTTTTTTTTTTCAAAAGATC